>JAMKCH010005195.1:0-43880 GCA_023653785.1 Ophioderma brevispina | reverse complement strand
TTAAACTGACCTTATACTACCAGAAAATGCCAAGAAACCTTCTGTTGCAATTTTTTTGGGGTTAGTGTGGGTACATGTCATATTTTGATCCTACTAAATGAGATTTACACAGTTAAGCTAGATTTTCAGTTCCATTATTTTGTCTGAATGTAGTAACAAATCTTTCTGGATCAGCCGTGCAAATCTTTCATATCTACCTCATTTGTTCACCAAATTACATCATTTTTTCAGCACAGAAAGTCGAAAATATACAGATCATGGAAACATCAACTGCATCACAGTTGAGTAAACAGGTCAGGGTCAAATTTTGTGTTTTCTCATGCACATTTTTTTTTATTCACTCTGTATAAACACGAAACTTAAAAGTATGTGGGTCAGAATCACTATTAGCTATTTCCTTTCATATAGAGCAAAAAAATGGCAAGAAACCTTTTGACTGAAAATTGAAAATCAACCTATTTTCAGCAAATATGAAGAAAATTTGGATCTTCCTGAGATTATGACCTCATTGTAGTGTCACAAAAAGGAATATTAGTACTTATTAGTACTAGAAAGGGGAGACCCATAGCTATACATTGACACAACATTTACCACTTTCATTAATGCTGTCAAGATGGTTGCACCCCCATTACATGTTGATAGCAAACTTGTACCACCAAATGTTATGCTAAATAGTCATGTGAGTGCATCAAGGTCGTAAGTGTAATAGCTGCCATGTGATACATCTGTGTACTGCCATGTATTAAACTCAATTTGTCTTTCCTTGAGTCAGTGGCTCTTGAAATGGTTCCGCCTGAAGCCCTGAAGACCCACTTCAAGCAGGGGCGGTGCCAGGGGTGTGTGGCAGTGGGGCAGCCGCCCTCCCTGAGAGTTTCAAAATTCAAGAAAAAAAGGGGTTTGAATCAATAAATTGCATACAAATTAAGGTTTTTTACCGATATGAGTTAATCATGTAATGTTTCACCCCTCCTATGATTTTACCCTGGCACTGCCCCTGATTTCAAGAGCCACTGACCAAAGATTTGGCATAATAGTATGTTTGATGGGAATTTCTGACAAATGGCAGCTATTGCACTTACAACCTTGATGCACTCACATGACGAAATATAAAGCCATTTTCTTACCCATGGAGATCCAGTATTCAGGCAAGTTTCCCAGGGCACAATGGTAGTTTTGCATTTGTACTCTTGTAACACTATGTGGGCTGCCTCAGGATCAATGCGAAAATTGAAACTCCTGCTCCAGGCCACTCACTTACTGGCCCCTACCTGGAAAAAAAAAAAAGATGTGATATGTATTCAAAAAACTCACCATATCGTTGAACAGAGCGTACCATTGTGATCGTATTAACCCACATGTTTGATTGCACAATATAGCGTGTACGCCCGGCGCAGTGTTCCACGGAAGTGCGTTTACGGGTCGCTTATTCGACATTACGTTCGTCACATGTTCGAACTCTGAGACGTGCTAAGCACACCAGCACCAGCAACGTGCAAAACTGCAAATCAACAAACTTGCTAAACTATCGATTGGCTTAGCTTTGCCCGTAACTCTTTTAACGGGGGACAAGTGGAGGAAAGATTTTTCCGTGAAACTGGAAGCATTAGAATATATTGAGAATAATATTTGTCCTCTTTTCACGTTTTCAGGAAGACTTTTTGCCCGGGGAATTTTATTTTTGAAGGGGTCTTCAACATGACAGAGCTAGGTTTCATCACAAAAACAACTCTGCATTCTGATGCATCTGCATATTTGTATCCGCTCAGGCAGCGGGATAACAAGTACGCGGCAGCTAAATGGATGCATCGTTGTTGATTTGTGAGAACCACTCTGTAACAGTTGGAATCCATCAATTCAATTACCTTCTCCGTATTCCCATTACTACATGAGTGCACATTGTTGATTGGTGATTACTCTACAGCTGCTAGACCGGTATATGCTGTGCACTAGTAAGTGATGCATGATGCACACAAAACTTTTAGGACACAACGTTGTCAACTTGCGGCTTACATGATGCAATATTTGAAATTGGTAGGATGTGCCACGATTCACTGAAAGGAGTATGCCTACTGCTGAATTATACCCTACAAGCCCCATAGACCAGGGGTTTGTCCAACTGCGGCCCGCGGGCCATTTGCCGGCCCGCTGAGGCTTCATGCGGCCCGCGCGGGTACTTACCAAGAAAAACGTGTCATTTGCAATTCGTTCAATTTGCCTCACACTCTGCACCCAAGGCTTTTCACCATTGTTGGCCCCTTCGTCCACTTGCAATCCACTCTTTTTCCATTGTGGAAACCAAACACTAGTAAACACACTTTCCTCCCCACCGGACGCCCCCATTTTTCAACTTTGCAAAAAGTCCACAAAGAATGGCCATTTGGTGTTTTAAATTGGACCCAAAAATCTGCACATCTCGGTAATTGCTTATGGGTCCCTTTCTGGGCAAATATTGGTATATATATATGGGTCCACTTCCAGGCTTTTGTAGGAACGTCATAAACCAAATTTGAGTGCCCGATCCCGATTACTTGTTTGTGGGCCCGCAGTAGTTGTGGATTCAAACCAATGCTGCCCCTGCGTCAAAAAAGGTGGGACACCCCTGCCCATAACACAATATACCATGCCACTGGGGCTCGAAAATGCACCCAAAGTCAAATCATGCGTGAAGTATCATAAAAGACACATAGGACATGAAATCGCTGGCAAGGCAGGTGACACCCTTGTGACTTGCCCTCACCGGTAACGGGACTGCAATGGAGGCCCGGATGCCCCTGTTCGTTCCACCCACGATGTGAAATATTCTGAGCTTCTATTCTTTTATCCCTTCCCTTCTTCCGCCCGGGAGGATAGCTGAGATTAGCTAGAGACGAGGCCTTGTTAGGGTTAAAACTTTTGTTGAAAACATTTTGAAAAGACAATATCTAAATGGCCAATAAACTTTTTACATAAAAGGTAGCTGTGTCATGTTTTATAGTGCTTAAGGCGGTGAAGGCCAAAGCCTAATTCATTTATAGCAATTCACAAAAATGTCAGAAGAAATTACAGCAATTATGGAGTGCAAACCCATAAACCACTTTGGGTGCTTTGATGGGGTCGGTCATTGGGTGTTCCCATGACCTAATACGACCTCGTCCTCATTCGTTATTAATACAAAACAAGAGCACCAATGGTGCTGTGCTAGCAGGTTATATTATGAGCACACCACTCGGGGGCACAAACATTTTAGATTGGCCGATGATATTTAATCTTGTGAAGTCCCACAATGTGCATAAGTAAGAGACATTATGAGTAGGGGGCTCCAGTTTTCATTTATATTCCAACCAAATCTATTGATTATAACAATGATTTGTGGCAAAGGAGGAGGAATTATAATTTCAAAAGAATGCCCCTTAAAATCAGTCTAAAGACCTTTAACTCTAATAATCTATGAGCCCCCATATGGGGTTGGATCAATGTTTCTTCTGAGGCATGTTCTGTATATTAGGAAATGCTTGAGGCACAAGAGGGAATTTATAGATTTTTTTTAAGACTGCCCTTTTAAACGGACCATGCGACCTTTGACCAAATCTATGAAACACCCTATCTGGGCCTTGGGTCAGCGGTTTCTTCTGACTAAGTCTAGTGATTATTATAGCAATTTGATTTGTGGCACAAGAAGGAATTTTATAGAGTTTCAAAGTATGCCTATTAATCGGCTCACATGATCTCTGACCAAATCTGTGAACACCCCAAATGGGCCTTCGATCAGTGATTATTCTGACCGATTTTCGATGCAATCAGGCCAACGTTTGGCAAAAGGACGCATTAGAACGTGTGACAGCAGTTTCCTTAATAAGTCTAGTGATTATAGCAATTGATTTGTGGCCAAAGACATGATTTATATTTTTAAAAGAGGACCTCTAATAGTTACATGATCTTTGATCAAATAGTGACATCCCATTGGATCTTGGGTCAGCAGTTTCAACCAAGTCTAGTGATTATAAAATGATTTTGTGGCACAAGAAGAGGGAATTTATAGATTTCAAACATGCCCATTTAATCGGTCCAAATGACCTTTGACCCAAATAAGGAAAAACACCCCACATGGACCTGGGCAGCAAGTTCTTCTGGACCACGTCTAGTGAGTCAGCAGATGATTTGTGGCACAAGAAGGATTTATTTTCAAAGAATGCCCTTTAATCGGCCCATGTGACCTTTGAACTATTGTTGAATGACACTTTTCATATGGGCCTTGGTTCAGCGGTTCTTCTGACCAGTGTAGGATTTAATAGCAATTGATGTGTGGCACAAGAAGGAATTTACGGATTTTCAAAGAATGCCCGTATTTAATGGCCCAACGTGACCTTGTGACCCAAATCTGTGAACACCCATATGGACCTGGGGTCAGTGGTTTCTTCTAACCAAGTCTAGATTATAGCAATTGATTTGTGGCACAAGAAGGAATTTATAGATTTTAAAAGATGCCCCTTTAATGGCCCACATGACATTTGACCCAAATCTGTGAACACCCCATATGGACCTTGGGTCAAGCGGTTCTTCGGACCAACTCTAGTGATTATAGCGCAATTTGATTGTGGCACAAGAAGGAATTTATGATTTTCAAAGAAGCCCCTCCCCTTTAATCGGCCCAGTGACCTTTGACCCAAAATCTGTGTGAACACCCCACATGGGCCTTGGGTCACGGGTTCTTCTGACACGAATTTTCGCTACCAATCTGTGATTATCGGCAGATGATTTGTGGCACAAGAAGGAATTTATTAGAGATTTTCAAAGAATGACCTTTAATTGGACCCAGTGACCTTTGACCAAATTGTGCAAACACACCACATGGGCCTTGGGTCCATGATTACTCGAACGATTTTGGCTGTAATTGGCCCAGCGTTTGGGCAAAACGACGCTTTATGGCAAGTGTAACGACAGACAGACCGACAGACAGACAGACAGACCGAAAGGATAGATAGATAGATAGAGTCACAACATTGCCATAACATATAGCTCTGCATTACTACGGGTGCTGAAGCTAAAAAATCAGACATAACCCTTCAGTTGAGTGAGTCTTCAACTCACGGTTTTGGATAAGAAAAATATTCCTTGACAACATATAAAAAATTCAGAATTTTCGCTTTTTTACGTGTTTATTTAACCAATTGCCGAAGTCTGTCTGAAATTGGGATTTCGTGGCCGCCCTCCATGGTGCTGCAGATGTAAAAATGCGCTGTCGATCTATCTATTTGTTCATTGTTTAAAAGTGATTCAACCATGATGCACCCTCAAGATAAAAAATACATCATTGAGGTATATGGCGCAGCAGAGAGAATCTATAATAAAACAAGGATTTCAACCTTGTTCCCGAGTGTCTCAGAGATAGCTCTACTCTCGCGTTCTGATTTTGGGTACATTGGTTGGGTATAAACATGCCATGGGGCGTTTTTGGAACATTCATTTTTTCAAAAACTATTCAGTTACTATGGAAAATTAACAGGAAACAGGTCGGTTTGCTAGCGAAGCGCGTCGCTGATTGCATTAGTGGTTAAAACACCATTTCGATTTGGCTGTGCGTAACTATGTAGCAACGCGCCACCGCAGACTGCGTGCAGTGACAGCGTACAAGCGGCAAGTTGGGATCCGGGAACTGTCATGGTAGTTGACGGAGAGTTGAGAACAACAATATTGCAGACATTTAGGATGTACCGCTTTTTCTGCACGCTCGGCCACGACAGAGCGTGTTGAGACACGTGGGGAGGGGGGTGTATTATGCCTTAGAATTATGTAAATTGCGCCAGTGCAATCCCCGGACACTTATATAGGGAGACAATAATATGAAAGTTGGCCAGTGCAATCCTGACACTATATATAGGTAGCCATAGGAATACGGACGGTATACAATTTGGGCTTTGAGAAAAAATATAATACGGTATGCGGAATACAGGGTTTATTAGAAAAAGGGAGAAAAAAGAAAACTGAGAATATGGGTTGGGTGCAAAATTTGACGAGGTAGAAAATACGAACTACGGGGTGAACGACCGGACCTTGATACTTGTCTTTTATTCACCATGATTAAGGATTGCTTTTCGAGAACTTTATGTGGAAGTTTGAGGAGATATAAGGAAAAAAGAGGGATGTGACGGGGGACTACGACTTAGCACACGGGGACTTGCGCACGAAAAAAAATTAAACGGAATACGCAAGTTATTACAGGATGAAATATTGATGTTTTATTATCTACACAATGGAAACTACATGAGCTACAGGATGATGAAAGTACGAGAACTTAAGTTATGAAAACAGTTTTACAATATGAGATATGGACCCGATGGGTATTCTAAAGTACGGAGGGAAGGGAACTATATAGGGAGTTTGGGGGAGTTATGAGGACCGGATATAATACAGAATAAGGAAAGCTGGCCAAGACACACAGTATAAGAAAATTGTGGTAAAACAATCTAGGGGGGAGAGAAAAAAAATGGTCAAAAAACGCTTTGGTATTTGTGGTATGACGAAAGCTACAGGTATAACACACGGGGTGGTCGTTTTGAGAAAAAAAATAATTAAAATTACGGATCGGGAAATTATACAGGATGGAATATTGACGTTGTATTATTTAGAAATCTGTAACTATGCCTATATGAGTACAGGATATGCTGGGAACTTGAGAACTGAGATATTAAAAAGTTACGAATACGGGATATGTTTGTGACTGGGGGGGTTAGCTAGAAAATGCGACCAATATGCCTAAAATTGTTAATATACCTGGTATGGTTGCGGTCGGTGTACCACGGTGGTTTGTCACCTTTAGTGATCGCTTCGTGTCAGTGACGCTCCTATTTCAGTGATGCTCCGTTTACTCGGCTTCTCGAGGTGCCTCCAGCAAGTAGAAAGTCAAATACACACCCTCAAGGTTACCAACCATGAGGACCAGTTCCTTAAGCTTCTTGCCTAAATTCTGGGTACATCGTGATAGCCAAAGCTAAATTTGTTAGTGGACCTAGCGCGACAAGTGATTTCCGGGCGGTCATGGCCATGCGTTATTAAGGCCAATTCACAGCATGCTCTGATGTGGATGATCTTGAGGTATGTACCGGTGGATCTGGTCGGGACACGCCCCATTCCATCGGCTGCCATGGAAATATGTGACCGTCTCGATAAAGTAGGAACCAATCAAAAGGTAGCGGAAGCACCTTTGAAAATGGAATCTATGAATAAAACAGAAAGAAACGTGTGAAGAAAGCAGTTTGACAGCTTTTACGTGTATTAATTAAAACTGTGATAGAAACGCTTTTGGTCACTAGGAACTGAAGTATCGATACATGTTCATATAGCTGTGATTTTAAAAACTTCTGTAAGGGAATACCTTGACATGCAGATACATTTGCTTTTACGAAGGAAGCATGCAATTATTCTGTAGGGTCTCAGTGTGTTAGGGTGCTACCTTTTAAAAATGCCCCTGCAGGCTAGAGTTGAGCAAACAGTTGTGAACAAAATGTGCATGTGAAAATCCTTTCGGATGTCTCTGATGAAGGCACTACATACTTAACACTACTATTTGTGATGTTTGTCATAAACGGGAATAAGTTTACGCAGAGAGTCTGAATTCACTTTTTGAGTTTCATGTTTGAATTCATGCAAATCAACAAGTTCATTCAAATTTGAGTTCACATCTTACTAACATAAATCACAAGCATTCTTCTATCTTATTGTGATTGAACAAAGAATATTTAAAGTTCGAAAACATATCAATCAGCCATCTTAGTGTACCATCAACCGCTCCATCAGACCCAAGAGGCCATTTGGTTTAGCCTGTGAAGGGGGCAGGCTGTTATGTGATCAGCGTCTGGTCTTCTGCACCCCACTCGCAGGCGGGGCTTTTGGCCAAACCCATCTGCAGGCAGTTGGCCCTTAAAGAGGCACAAGGATATTTCCAGACAGAAGCACCAAGTTTTTTTTCAATACGCAGGTTTATCATATTTGGGAGGCTTTATCATTAAGGCACTATCAGTTGATACAAAATATTTTAATTTTGCAGGAATAGCTAAAGTGAAGGATAAATCGAGAAGTGTCATAAGTTATGTTTCCAACTTTAAAATCTACAGAAACGGAATAAAACAACAGTTCAGATTTGAATTCCATTCAAATATGGTGGTCGTAAGTGTCGCGTATGGACAGAATCCTAAAATATCTGCTTTTGTATTTATTAGGTAATTTGCAGGGTATGTGAGGACACCTGTACTTGTACAAAACATGGAGAAATCTGATTTTGATGATACAATGATATACACTGTGACAGCCAAAAATTGGAGTTACCAAAACAAGGAATACTTTTCTAGGCTGGTCGGCAACACCACACTTCAAGAAAAGAAAACTTGGAAATTCACTAACAGCATATTGGAATAACATTTCTACTTACATCCAATCGGGGTCACAAAGTGAAGAACTCTCAGGTGTCATCACGACATGATAAGTGTTGTATTTCCAGGAACACAAGTTGATCCTCAATTAGATCCACATTAGGTTGAGAGAAGCGCCATCAGGAGGACAACTGCATCTCAACACCAACATCAGTGTCAAGAACCTACAGCACTTAGTTGCCATGGAACACTCTGCAAAAACACAATACATGGTATCAAAAAAACTACTCAAATCTTCAAGATTTTCTTTATAAATGAAAGCGTGTACGGTAAAAGCATTTCATTGCTTGCTCTTAAAAGAGCAAAGAACATGTCTTTCAAAAAGAAGCAAAAGAACCATTTCGTTGTGGCTGTGCGTATGTAGCAACGCGCCGCCGCAGACTGCGTGCAGTGACAGCGTACAAGCGGCAAGTTGTTGTCACTGCATGGCGGGATCCGGGACTGTCATGTAGTTGCACAGGAGAGTTTGAGAAACAAAAATATTGAGACTTTTAGGATGTACAGCTTTTTTTCTTCAACGCTTCTTGCACGACAGAGATGTGAGGACACGGGGGGAGGGGGGTGTATTATGCCTTAAGAATATGTAAATTGGCCAGTGCAATCCTGACACTTTATATAGGTAGACAATACGAATACGGACGGCATACAATTTGGGCCTATGAGAAAAAATATAATAAGGTATGCTGGAATACAGGGGTTATTAGAAAAAGGGAAAAAGAAAACCTTTGAGAATATGGGTTGCGGGTGCAAAATTTACGAGGTAGAAAATACTAACTACGGGAACGACAGGACCTTGATACTTTGTTTTGATTCACACATGGATTACGGATCCGCTTTTCGAGAACCTTATACGGAAGTTTGAGGAGATATAAGGAAAAAGAGGGATGTGACGGGAGACTACGAGTTAGCACACGGGGAATTGAGAAGAACAAAAATTTAAACGGAATCGCAAGTTATACGGGATGAAATATTGATGTTTTATTATCTACAAAATGGAAACTACATGAGCTACAGGATATGACGAAAAGTACGAGAACTTAAGTTATGAAAAAAGTTTACAATATGAGATACTGTGACTCGATGGAGTATTCATAAAGTACAGGATGAAGGGAACTATATAGGGAGTTTGGGGGAGTTATGAGGACAGGAATATAATACAGAATACGGAAAGCTGGCCAAGACACGGTGTATAAGAAAATTGTGGTAAAAAAAATCTAGGGGAGAGGAAAAAAATGGTCAATAACACGCTTTGGTTGTGGTATGACGAAAGCTACGGGTTATAGACACCGGGGTAGTTTTGAGAAAAAAAAATATTAAAATCTACGGAAAATTATACAGGATGTGAAATATTGACGTTTTATTATTTAGAAATCTGTAACTATGCCTATATGAGTTACAGGATATGATGGGAACTTCGAGAACTTGAGCTATTAAAAAGGTTACGAATACGGGATATGTTGTGACTGGGGGGGTCTAGCTAGAACATGCGACCAATATGCCAAAATTGTTAATCATAGCCTGGTATGGTTGCAGCGGTGTAGCCACTGTGTGTCACCTCTTAGTGATCGCTTCTGTGTCAGTGACCGCTCCTATTTCAGTGATTGCTCCCGTTTACTCAGCTTCGCGCGGGCCTCCCGCAAGTAGAAAATAAAATACACACCTTCAATGTTACCACCCATGATGACCAGTTCCTTAAGCTTCTTGCTAATTCTGGGTCCATCTTGATAGCCAAAGCTAAATTTGTTAGTGGACCTAGTGCTACCAAAGTGATTTCCCCTGGGCATTCATTGGCCATGCGTATTAAGGCATTCACAGCATGCTCTGATTGGATGATGTCTCTACTGGGTGGATCTGGATCAGGGACACCGCCCATTCCATCGCTTCCATGGAAATAGTGACCTGTCTCGATAAAGTCGGAACCAATCAAAGGAGAGGAAGCACCTTTGAAAACTGGAATCTATGAAATAAAACAGAAAGAGACGTGTGAAGAAAGTCAGTTCTGACAGCTTTTAATTGTACATAATTTAAACTGTGATAGAAAACAGCTTTTGTCACTAGGAACTGAAGTATCGATACATGTTCATATAGCTGTGATTTTAAAACTTCTGTAAGGGAATACCTTGACATGCAGATACATTTGCTTTTACGCAAGGAAGCATGCAATTATTCTGTAGGGTCTCAGTGTGTTAGGGTAGCACCTTTTAAAAATGCCCCTGCAGGCTAGAGTTGAGCAAACAGTTGTGAACAAAATGTGCATGTGAAAATTCCTTTGGTATGTCTCTGCTTGAAGGCACTACATACTTAACAATTACTTGCTGATGTTTTGTCATACGATAGTTAAGCAGAGAGTCTGAATTCAACTTTTTGAGTTTCATTTTTGAATTCAAATCACAAGTTCATTCAAATTTGAGTTCACAATCTTACTAAAATCACATCACAAGCATTCTTCTATCTTATTGTCATTGAACAAGAATATTAAATTTCGAAACCACTATCAATCAGCCATTCCTTAGTGGTACCATCAACCGCTTCCATCAGACCCAAGATGCCATTTGGTGGCCTGTCAAGGGGGCAGGCTGTTATGTGATCAGCTGTCTGGTCTTTTGCACCACACTCGCATGCTGGGCTTTTGGCCAAACCCCATCTGCAGGCAGATTGGCCCTTAAAGAGGCACAAGGATATTTCCAGAAAGAAGCGCCCCAAGTTTTTTTTCAAACCCAGGTTTTACATATTTGGGATGCTTATCATTAAAGGCACTATCAGTGATCCAAAATATTTTAATTTTGCAGGAATAGCTTAAAAGTGAAGGATAAATCTAGAATTGTCATAAGTTATGTTTTCCAACTGAAAAATCTACAGAAAAGGAAGAAAACAACAGTGTTCAAAGATTTGAATCTCCATTCAAATATGTGTTGTAGTAAGTGTCCGTATGGACAGTAATGCCTAAAATATCTGCTTTTGTCTTTATTAGGTAATTTGCAGGGTATGTGAGGACACCTATACTTGTTACAAACATGCAGAAATCTGATTTTTGATGATTACAATGATATACACTGTGACAGCCAAAAACTGGAGTACAAAACAAGGAATTACTTTTCTAGGCTTGGTGGCAACACCACATTCCAGAAAAGAAAACTTGGAATTCACTAACACATTATTGGAATACATTTCTACTTACATCCAATCGGTCACAAAGTTTAAGAACTCTCAGGGTGTTCATCACGACATTGCTAAGTGTTGTATTTCCAGGAACACAAGTGATCCCATTAGATCCACATTAGGTTGAGAGAGTGCCATCAGGAGTGCAACCTGCATCATCAACACCAACATCAGGGTCAAGAAACTACAGCACTTATGTTGCCATGTAACACTTCTGCAAAACAGCAAGACAGATATCAGGAAAAAAACACTTCAAATCTTCAAGATTTTCTTATAAATGAAAGCGGGAAAAGCATTTCATTACTTGCTCTTTTAAAAGAGCAAAAGAACATTGTCTTTCACAAAAGAGCAAAAGAACATCATCTTAAAAAAGAGCAAGAGAACATCGTCTTTCAAAAAGAGCAAGAGAAACTCGTCTTTCAACCTATTTTTCCAGCAAAATAAGAAAAACAAACTGTGTTTTAATAGAAATTATATCATATCTTAGCAAGTTATCTAAAAACTTAACACAAATTCAAAATTGAAGAATAAGTGTGTAGTTGTTATGATCATAATTTTAAATATATTTACTTCCCAAATGTAAATAATGAGATTCTTTATAAGGCACTCTTTAGCAATGAGACCAAAGTACATGGCACTGAACAAGGATAGAGAAACAAAAAAATGCTCAAGTAAAAATCAATGTGGTACAAAATGAATCAAAAGAACCAGTAGCCATCAGAATATACAGATTGTTTTAGAATCTGCTTTGAACGTTGCTAATATGATCCAGTATTGTGAATCTTTGTGTAATTGTTCAGAAATTTTTGGAGACCGTGAGTCAATGGACATCTGAAGGAGAAATTTGACATAATTGTCATTTTTGAGGTTCCGGACATTAGAAAACAATCAAATATCAAGAGAACTGTGACTATTGGTTCATTGTTGAGGTATTCCCGGAGCAGTATAAAACATTTCAAATAAAAATTCCAGACGAAATGTTCCTCAAAAGTAGAGACTTGGTAGATACGACAATCACACAGAAAATACCGTTTCGATTCATTTAAAGGGATTAGCAAGCATAATCCGAGAGAATCGAAAAATGTGAAATCATTTTTTAACTTATATTATAAAAAATTAAAAAAAAAAGAAAACCCTGTTTTACGGGCCGACGGACGTTTCGAGTATCGGTTGGTCTGGCTATTTTTTTTTCTTTTTTTTTCTTTTTTTTTTCTTTTCTGGAGCTCAAAATTGGCCTACAATAGCCCCAAATCTTAAAACTCAAGAGAAAATTGAAAATTGTTACAAATTTTCTAAAATAATTTGCCAAAATTGATAAATTTTGGGCAAAAACATCTGTGATTTTAACATGATTTTTGGAAACACTAAAAAAAAAAAAAATTCTGTCAAACTGAAAAATCATGGTCGGTCCCTTGTGGGTGAGCTGAGGAAAAAAAGCCTCGTAAAACAGGGTTTTTTTATTTTCGTCGCCTAAGGTCCATATAACTGCTTTAATGTGAAACAACCACCAAATAGTTGAAAATGAAGTATTTTGAGGAATTTGCATACCGTCTCCCGCCAAATGGACATACGCGATGGCGTCTCAATCTACACTAAACAGCCGATGGTTGTTTACACCAGTACAGAATAAACAAAGATCATAATATTTTTTGTTTGAGGTCCAAACAGTATTGATCATGGTGCAATTATCACGCTTAAAATCTTTGATATTCACCAGAAAAGGCTTTTTGATATTCAAGTCATACTTTGATACGCAGTATAGAATACAGAATCAGATAAAAAGTAACTGCCTTATCTGTACTACAGGGATTTTAAGCCAACCACTCACAGGTTGTATTCGCATTCCAGCTGAGTAACAAAAATAAAAAAATATGAATTTTGATGATTTTTTTTTTGTTTGGAGTAGCAAATCGCTGCTTACCCCTTTACTGATTATTAGCCATATCTTAGTAATTGTCCCATTCACTGTGATTCCAGTTATGATTAAGTTATTTCAGCTCCATTGAGAATAGTATGAACCATTCTTAGAGAGTTTCAAAATCAAATGAAGTTTAAAACGCCTGCGAGTAAAAAGTTTTAACACGACCACCAATCAGTGTGAGCGAATTCAATTCAAAGACAAAGCATGTCCTTGACTGGTCAATTTTTTATTGGCCAAATTCGCTGGTTCGTTTGACTGGACAAGAGTGGATCCCACCATACCCAATAAGATTAGGGTCAGTGCGTTTTCCCTAAATCAAAATCTATAATGTAGCTGCAGGATCAAAAACCATCGGGAGATTTATGCTTTAATTCTAACATAGCATATCATGAGTCCAATGGGTGCTTTGAATCATTCCCATAATGCATTGCAATGTGCATATACCCTGTTACTTTACTAAACACATGTTAGTTACTTAGGTAACGTGTCCAAATGTTAAAGATTCACAGGACCTTCATAATCATGCCCAAAATTCCCTAGTACTAACACTTTATTATGGGACTCCACTCGGGTCAGTACGGTATTAGCAATTTATTATCCAATATTGGCCATGCAATTGAGCCAGAAATTGCACTGAAATACCTGTGACCACTGGTCTGTAAATTTATAATGGTGACATATCTGCATACCTATGAATATAAGCCACAGTGCAGGTGGCTAATTCCAGTGGATATTGTCACTCAATAAAATCTCCATTGTGCACACACGGTGCCTTTAATGTATTTTTTTTTTTTTTGTACTGAGTGGGTCACACTATATAAAAAGTCTTGAAACTTTGTTAGGAGTCAACAAAACCATGTGATTAGAGAAATTAAGTCCTGATCAGGGGTGTGAGATGGTTTTTTGTTAAATCCTGAAAAGCATGAAAAATCATGAAGAACCTTGATAAAATTAAGTTAAAACCAAAAAATTGCTAAAAACGAAATTGAGAAAATATGGCTACAAGGGAGCTAAATTGGACATAAATCCCTAAGAATTACAGCTCTGCCTGCTTCAGTTCAATTCTACTCTTAGTTACAATAGAGGACCAAGCCCAACAGGATTAACCACTTACTAGGGTAATTCCTTCGAAACTGACAAGGACGGCTTGGGACAATCAGGGGTGCCAACCCTACTCTTCTTGACACTGGCTGTGACAATACATGGTACATTTATGATCCTTACAAGGGGACCAGACGCTTAATGTCCACTCCAAAGGACAGTTATCTCCTTGATCCAGGTTTTAATCAATAGTTCTTAAAATCCAGGTGGTCAAGATGCTCTCCAAACCATGCTATCAAACTCATATTGTTTGAAAGAGATAAGTCCAAGAACAAAACAAAATGGGGACCTCAGCTTTCTGTATGTGAGCTTAAAAATTTGCTTTTCAACGCAAATTTGTTGGTCTTTTTCCTGACTTTTTTCCCATCTTTTTCTTTTTTTCACAAAAAAAATTCAGAGCCAACCAGAACACCATCCACAAACAAAAAATTGACCCAAAAAGTAATTATTTTCTGTATCTGCCTTTGCTTAAAAAATACATCGGTCCTCGGAAGCTGGGTCGCCTGCCGTCGCGGTTAGTGGAATGATAGATTAACACGACTTTGACCTTAATATGTGAACTTGGGACCTCATAAACAAATTGAGGGTTTTGCATGGAAACTGCACACAAACCAAGTTTGGTGCAATTTAACTTCCCTTTCAATGAGGTCAATTTTACATTTCAGCGATATTTTACAACTTGACCTCACCATGACCGTTGACCCTGGTATGTGACCTTTGACCGCATCAAACAAATGAGGGATGCCATGTTGCACCTGTGATCCAAGTTTGGGTTAAATCCATCAAAGTATGAGGATATTACAGGAAAATGTTAACCCTTTTCACAACAGACATCAACAGACATCAACAGACTACAGTGGACAAAGTGATCCCTATGTGTCTTCCTGCCTTAGGGCAGGCCACACAAAAAGAAATGCATAAAGCTTAGCATTTTAGACTGAAGACAGCTTGAGACGAACCTTTTTCTTGGCCAAAAATATAAATACAAATTGATTAGACATACAGATTTAACATGGCAATTGACACAAAAAGACAGTTTGTATTATCTTATTTATTGCAGCAAGATCATTGATCATTCAAAAAAGCCTTTAAATATCAATAAAAAAAACCCTTTATTATGACTTGATTCATAATCAAAAGAATTAAATATCGATACACTTTTAATTTTCTCTGAGATTTAACATCAAAAGAACCATTATGAGTAACTTGTGAATGTCCATACAGTCCTGTAGAAGTAGCATTTGAAATATTTTACACAATCTCTACAAATCTCTAGTTGACTTTTGACCTTTTATCCTTTTTACCTCATATGAGCCACTCCTCCACAATCATTCTGAGGAGCTCTGGTGAATATCCATTCATCATTTGCAAGATGAAGTGTTTAAGTGTTTTACACAATAACATCGAATGACCCTAGATGACCTTTGACCATTACTTCTTTAACCCATATTCCCATCTAAAATCCATCAAGGCGTATATGACAAGAAGCATTTTAAAAATATACGAATGCAGGGCTAGAATTTCGGCAAGAATCCGAGAATCGATTCTCGCAAAGATTCTCGTAAATTGATTTGCGGGAATCAATGTCGATTCTCGTAAACTTTAGAATTTAACACAGTAACGAATTAGATGATTCCCGCAAAATTCATTATTGAGAATCAAGACTGATTCTCGCACTCTGCTACGAAATTCTACCCCTGGAATGTAAACATAGACAAATAGAACAATACAATTGACATCCCAGTTACTCTGTGGATTGCATCTGCAATGCTAAAAATTAAGTAAATTAAACCTGTTTTAAAAATCGCAAATGTATGAAAAATACAGCAAGATTAAGGAGGAGGTAGGCCTCCTCTTAGTTTGAGTCCAGATAATATTTTGAACCTATATCATAATGCACTGCAATGTGCCTATACTGTTCTGTACTAAACACAGGGATAAAAAGTGTTCCAAAAGTTTAAAACCATAAGACATTTCTTGATCATGCTAAAAACTCCCTAAGTACTCTAAGTACTAACACTTGGTGGGCTAAAACTCATGTTTTTTATGTGTTAAGAACAGGATTTTTGTGGGATTACATGACCCTACTAGGTGAAATTTCCAAAAACTGGTTCATTATGGGATTATTGACTCAATATGCCCTCTGGTTCAAGTCTTTATCTTAGAAAAATAGAGCAAATAACAATTGCAGATCTTGGTTAGGTAAATATAAACATAGATAAGACATTGGTTAGACACCAAAATATGTTGACCTGCTAAAAGAGTCCTCCCCAACTAAAGATTTTTGTGCAACTTTGCTTGGTAATGAACTTTAACTTTTCAAATGAGGAGCATTTATTTCTATTGTCTGATAAAAAAATGACAATACCCTCATTTTATCACTAGATGGACCTTTGGACCTGAAAAATTGCTCCAACCCATCTCAAAGGCCCTACTAAAAACTTACTATCACAAAAAATTGATTTTTTTTGGATATGGTGTGACATTTTCAAATGAAATAATTTTTTTAAAAGTACAAGGTTTAAACTATCTGCACTCACCAAAGTAAACTTCTTCCCAAAATCTTCCAGAATCCTAACGGGTTCCTTCATCAGCGGATGAATGATGACCGTGCTGAGGATGACTGAGACTGGCGTGGTTCAGAAGTTACTACAGGTCAGTGTTTCAATTCTAGGAAGTTCCATACACAGTCTCAGTAAAACAGTTATATCACTGTAGGTGGTGATCTTGGGTGGCTGTCTCTCTGTATATGAATTGCTTCACGAAATAATTTTACATTTACCTACAAACATGACATGGCCTCATTTAAATTGAGAACCATTTTTCTTGAACAAAAATTGACAATCACCAGATTTATAACAGGATGACTTGACACTAAAAGTCTTGAATCAGGCTCCCTCCCAACAACTTAATATCACTAAGTTTGATGATATGGGTCGACTTTTCAAATGAAGTACTTTACATTTTACCTAGACCCAAAATTGACATAGGCCTCATTGACTTGAAATGTGTCAATTCACCCTGAGGTCTTTCCCAAAGACTATATTACTAAATTTTAGTTGGTATCAAAAGTTGGCATTTTCAAATGAGAGCCTTATGTCAACATAGCAAAAAAATGAAGACATAGTTGATACACACAGAAGAAAACACGATTCCAATTTTTGCTAAGCCAGGGATAATTAACAAAAATTAAAGCAAATTAAAAAATACGTACCTTGGTATGAATGCAGCTGCTTAGGGAAACAATTTCAAGTAAAAAACACAAATTATCTTTTGAGTGCAAGGTGAGTTGAGTTGCAAGGGACTTAAACATTGTGGTTAACTTTTATAACAATCTGATTTGTTAATTGTACATTCTTTTCCATACAGATGGCAAGCATCAGAGCTATAATGTGTAAAACTCTGCAGCTGCTGAGTGTGATTACACAAAATGTTACAGTTCCATTCATGAAAGCATTTCATGAGATTTTTTCATATGTCTGAGGATATTAACAAATGAGTCTTAAAATTCTGGTGGACCACCCGAATAATACAGAGAGTACGTTCTACATGGGGTTTTCATGTAGTGGTGGTAACACCCAAGTAATGATTAAATCATTGCATACACACTTCTTACAAAGGTACTTTAATGTTTTTACTAAAACTCTCTTAAAAAGTCACTTTTAGCTAAAAAATCTCTGAAAATCACTTTTTAGTTACTATATAGTAGCAAAAACACATAGTTATGTTATTATATAATGAGCAACAAATGAATTTTTACTAAAAAGATATTTGTAGACAGTGTTCATTAAAAAAGGCATTCATCTCTTGATTGAACCGCACCAGCCTATTAAAATGACTCTAAACTATAAAAGACTCTTTGCTACTCTAATCCCAATACTATGATGCACTGTTATTCTGGTAAAGGACCATTACCTCTAGTGCGAAAAAAAATCCAATGTTACAAGTGCGTTTCTCGGAACCACAAAGGTAGGTAGATTAAACAAAAAGGAACAATTTTAAGATCTCAGGGAAGTTGTGATGGAAAATAAGGGTTCTTGAACCACTGAGGCTCTTCCATTGACATGACCTTCGACTTTTTGGCAGCTGAATGTTGACCACACGCACCAAGTTTCATTCTACCACAGGATTAGTTGATTGACCTTGATTACCACCACATGCCCTCAATTTATGACCTTCAAAAATGGTGGCATTGAATGTGACCACATTTCACCAGGTTTCATGCCATACAAACCATGTGCAAGATTTGACTTGAATGACTTGAAAAGGTACCACCAAAATTTTGGCCTGACTGTTGACCATACCCACCAGTTTATCCTCCTACCACAGTGTTGTTACGTGATTTGACTTGGATGACCCCACATGACCTTGAAAATGACCTTCCAAAGTTTCAACATGAATGTTGACCACATCCACCAAGTTTCAGCCTCCTACAACATGTGATGAGTGATTTGGACCTGATTTGGACCCTTAAAGACCCTGCATGCCATCAAATTTTTTGGCACTGAATGTTGACCACGCCCACCAAGTTCATCCTCCTACCACACATAATTAGTGATTTGACCTGGGATGACCCCTCAAGACTTGAATGGACCTTCAAAGTTTTGGCCTGTGCACCTGGCAGGCTTTTGGGCAGATTTTGAAAAAATCATATGCTCATCAATATAACCAATGCTTTTGTTTATCGGTTATTTTAATTAACTGCTAGCTGATGGCAGTGACATCACTGATGGCAGTGACATCACTGCCACATACATACTTTTCAGCAGATTAAAAAGCATATGGTAATCAATATAACCATGCTTTGGTTTGTTTTCTATAGACATGTTAAAATATTAATCTGACAGGTGTGAGGTGGAAATTAGCACTCAATTGCCATTGAAGATTCAGTAATGGGAATACCTGCAATGGCACACTTGACAAATTATGTCATACTAAACATTTTTTTCAAGTGAAAGTGGGATCACTTCAGTATGGTAGACATTTTTCTTTCTGAATTCCCCGATACATGTGCAGAATTTTGTTTTAGGCATGTTGCTCATAATTATGGTAGGTGAGGCTACCACTTCTTTTCATCAATGAACAAAATTAACTTACATCAAAAAATGTCGGAAGCCTTTGCTGTAGACGCAACACAAAAAAATGGAAATTCTCATTTACTCAGAATTTAGTGTTCTCTTCTTTGTTTTTCACTTTTGCATACCTCATGAGAATTCCTTATCCTTCACTTTTTACGATGCTACTGCAAATTTCATATTTTTAAGGCTTTTTTGCATGGAGCACTGAAAAGTGCCTCTAGGTTATGCTGTTATTGGTATTGCACTAATTTGAAGAAAGAAAATTCCCTAAATACTATAGTAATTGGTCATTGTTCATTTTGATTAATAAATGCACCAATATTTTGCATCCTCCACATTTTCCAAAGCAAGCAATTTTACTAAATTTACTACCAACATTATCAACAGCTTTCATTAGCAAGTTTGGAACCATCATTGTCACACTTGATAATAATATCAACCTCTCCCCCTCTCTCGGAAGGGAACAAATCTCGCCATACAGTATTCATTTGAACCAGTGGCCTTTGGTAATCTCCCCCCGGATCTCCACTCTCACACACGACTTTGATCATCTCCGTCACCATGCTGCGATTGACGCAGACTGCCATGGCAAGAGCATCGCATAGCTGGGCAAGAGGTTAATTGCGGTGTTTCCCTCGCATTGTTCATTCCATATTTGAGAATTCCTGACGAAACGACCTTTTGCTGTATCAGTTGAGGTCCATGTCGTACCATTCCGTGTGATAGAGATGATATCAAAATTTTAAAAAGTATGTATTGTATGCTTAAAATACATTACAAATAGAGAGCACGAGTGTCAGTGAAAAAGGCAGGACTTGTGATCTTAGAGCGAGTGGTTCGAGACCCGTCCTGGCCCAACATGCTTGTGAACCTGGCCAAGATACTTAATCTCAATGCCTCGCCGGACCCAGCGAAATCTGGGGGGCTGTCATGTGATGGGGGATATTACAATCTAGTGATGATAGGGATGTGCGCTTTGCCGGCAGCCACCTACAATCTGTTCATAAGTCCTTGGAAAAAAACACCTGTAATATTGGCAGCTATGTAAGTGATAATAGGCCTTGAAATGCATGTAACATAAACTTTCTTGCACCCCTCCCACTCCCTCCCAATCAGTGTTGAAAAAATATGGATGCGAGATTCTCAAGTGTTTGTCGTGCTCATGCAACATTGAAATGAGGGGGCGGGAACAAAATCTGCACAGTTGTTCCAACAATTTTGAACAAGATTGTAATCGGACGGCCAAAAAATCATGTACAGATTTACAACAAACGCTCATAACTCAAAAACGATTTTAAATAAGAACTGATTTTTTCAGAGAAGAAGATGGCATCATCCCTCAAATGATAATATAACAGTTTGTTAAATAGAATCTATTTTGGGCATTACATGCATTTATTCAGTTGATTTTAAAACCTCTCATCAAGTTTTTAAAAGGAAACTTTATTTAACCACTGTTACGCTAAAAAATGAGCATTATAATAGACTTTAGCACATATATTCACCCACCTACAGGCTAAAACGAACTGACACACATGTGCGTAAGTGTAATATGTGTGCGCACGTGTGTGAGAGGGGGATATGCCGCAAAGGGAGAATAAAAGACTAGTAATGATTAGATGAGCCAGAGGAGAAAGGATCAAATACTGAACGTGACTCAATCAGACGTATGGAAGATAAAACTCAGTTTATAACTTACAAAATACATCGTTTTTGCATTAAATCAGCATCGCATTTTTGTGTGTATGGAAACCAGGTGTGCGCCCTTGGGGTGGAGGGGGGGTAGGTATGTATTAGAGAGATGACGGTGTTCTATCACATCTCAGAGACGAAACTTATTGTGAAAGCAATACGAAATTTAAAGTTAGCAAATGGGATTTTAGAAAAATCGTGTATCTTAAATTATTAAACGGAGTGAACTTTGGTTGAACAAAAAAAAATAACACAATATGGATTCGAACTTAGAAACTTCAATGAAGCAATGGTTACAGTCAATGAATTTGCCACTACACTACCACGTGGTATGCGTTTCGGTTGGTAAACTTAAAGCCCTATTAAAATGGCTATCGATGACAGAGATCATTCTTGGGTAATCAACGGGTTTACCAAGTAAGAATTAAAAAAATACAGATATATTCTTTTTTACTTTTCTGATTAGGACCGATCAATGGCATCTATTTCGAGTCTATTGAAATCTTTGAGTTATTACTCTCATTATGTTCGTGTTAAACCGTTGGGACCGAAAGCTAGCAATCATAAAGCTGGAATGTCATTTAAACTGACGTTGAGATGACATAATCGGCCAAGAGAATGCATAAGCTTTTTTGATTGTCTTCATTTCATCGAGTTGTTACTCTGGCCTAGTGGAAAGTTTACTCTGGTCTCTTAATCCATTGTAATGGAGTCGAAATCCACTTCCATCGTGAAAATTTTACTGTTTCCCCCCCCTTTTTTTTTTTGATATAATGTTATCTCTATCTATTCTCTCTATCTATCTATCTATCATAGATAGTTGTGTGGGTGTCGTGGTTCTCGACGGGGTCATCCACCCCTTTAAGCAGTGCCATATAGAAAAGAGAACTACGTATGACAAGAGATTTTAAGGAATTAAATCGGCATTAATTAGTTTCATTGAATGGGCGTTGTTGTTTATCCCTCCACCAAAATATTTGCCAAAAGTGGAATTATAAAACAAAATTCTGCCAAAAACAACGTGGGCATGGTGGAATATTTTTTTTTTTTGGTTCAAAACTTGAAAATAGTCTACTACTATTTCTTACAGCATTGTTTGAAGGGCCGTAGCAGCAATCCTCAGAGACCAAATGCAAAATGATAGAAAATTCTCATTTATTATCTCATTCTGCATTTGATCTCAGAGAAAACGTGCGTGTATGACAATTTTTGTTGTTTTGGTGGTGTGGGCGCCCTTGTTGCGTGTGAATATGCACGCATATTTTGTGTGTGTCAGTAGTGGCATATGTATGTGTGGGTGGCACAGCGTGTGCGTGCCGTATGTGTGAGTATGTGTGTCTACGCGCGCGGATTGTGGCTCGAATATACTGTGGCGTGCTTTTGCTAATGTTTATTCATTAGTTTTCGTTGTTAAAATGTGCCTATATGAAAAATCTTCTCTGTTTTTAGGGTGTCTTGGGTGATAGCGCGTAGTGCGCTGGCGTGGGATGGTGTGGGGACGAGTGCGTGCTTATGTGTGTCTGTGTGGGTCTCTGTGTAAGGAATGCACGTTTCTGTGCTTCGTCATGTCTTATCGTATTTTTTCGTTGCTACTTTTAACTTGCAATTTCTTTTGTATATTATTATTATTATTTGTTTAAATTTCAAAATTATTGATTTTAAATGTGTCATTTTGATATTTTAAAAGTTTAACCTTTGTGTAATATGATCAAAGATATTAAGGTCATCTTCATTCCTGAAAAATGGTGTTCTTACCTTAAACCGTTCTCGAGGTTATTTTAGCGTTTTTGTTAATTTTTTAATGATTTTTTCGACCTTTGGATACAATCTTGTTCATAATCCTTGGAACACCTGTTTAATATTGCACTATGAAGGATAATAGCTTGGAAATGCATTGTACTATAACTTTCTTTCCCCCTCCCCCTCCCCTCCCAATCAGTGATGAAAATAAATGTGTGAGATTGCTCAAGTGTGTCGTTTCATGCAAATTGAAATGAGGGGGGAACAAAATCCTGCACCAAGTTGTTCCAACAATTTTGAACAGATTGGTAGATGAAGGTGAAATATTCTGACGATTTGCCTAATGGCGCGTAGTAAGAATAGGCACCAGTGCTTGGAGACTGTTACAGTTCAAAGCGGGGGAGAAACATAAAAAATGATTATTATATTCCCTATATGCTTTTATCCACCTCATTTTGACACTCCTGTCCCGTACATTAAAACCCTAACCCGGACCGGGCGTTTTGCCGAACATCGCCCAGATGCAACGAGGTGCAATCTATGTTTATTTTTACGGCCCGATGCAATGAAAACAAATTTTGCTTTGACTTGCATCCTCGAAGTACGTTTTGTCCCGGTACAAGAATCAGTAGCTAACATCGTTACTGGCCCAATGCAACAGGAACATCGGCGTCATTTTCCCGGAAGCCGTCCCAGATGCACCGAAAAACATGCACCTTTTCCCGGAAGACGTTTCAGATGCAACGAGGAACATCGCGTCCATTTTCCGAGGCGTCCCAGGGCAACGAAAGCATCGCGTGCGAATGCCATGAGAACAGGGATCCTAAATAAATAAATAACGGGATAGTACACTCGGTCAAGAGAATGGATGCGTCTCCCACTGCACACTGAATCTGCATGACATCTGTAGCTTATAGTTCGTCAGTCGTGCGTGCGCTATTCGCTACGTCATGCTCCGGTTTTAGTCATTAATCGTTTATGCAATATTAAAAGTAGCTTTCGAAAAATGGTGGCGCTATTACCATCGATATCGAAATTTCTATGGGCATTTGTACAAGGTGTCACCCGCCTGATGATAAGCATTGCGCCTTCTGCGGGCAAAAAAAAACCGTCCGAAAATGCAAATGAAAAGCATCAGCATCATTTTCCCGAATGACCGTCCCAGATGCCAACGAGGAACATCGCATCATTTTCCCGGAAAGACGTCCCAGATTGCAACTGAGAAATCGCGTCATTGTCTGGAAAGGACGTCCCAGATGCACAGAGGAAAAACCATCGGTCATTTCGGGAGAAAACGTCCCAGGTGCAATGATGGTTCAATGAGAGTCATTGGCAGACAAAAAAATAGTTGTTGACGCCCGAGATGCAACGAGGAAAATTTCCGACCGGTACCACGTTTTCGTTGCACTCATGTCCATCGTGGCGGGTTGGTTTTAAGAAAGAGTTCCAAGCTGGTCGATTTGTGACATCAGCAGATCACAATAATGTAATATTGGAATTCAGCACAGGTAGTAACTTTGTGATCACAAAGGAGGACAGCGTGCAGGTTGCATTACAAAAGATTATTTTAAGTATAAAAGAAAGCAGTTTAAAGGGTTGCGGGTTCCGACCATCTTTAGGACCCCCTGATTTATCCGGAAAGTAGTATCGATTGTTTATCAGATGAAAGGCGTATTCTTCTCATTGTTGTCCTGAAATTTTGAGCCCTGAAATCCATTCATTCCCCAGATATAAACAAAAATGCAGTTTAATGGTTAACCCTCAATTTCAGCACAGTATTTCATAGGGGCGTTTTGAAACATGCATTGTTGCTTCTTACCATCAAAAACCGTAAGCTTGGTTTCCCACGGTACTTCATGGGGCGTATGTGTAAGTGTGCTGGGCCCTCATATCAGTGAGAACACAATAGACCTAAATCGGAACAAGCACCTTTAAATTGAAGTGTAAAATTTTGTATACTATAAATGGAAGAGAACCTTAAGTGTTTGAATTGAATCCCTGATCATTTCAATGTCTTTTAACTCAGTTGCATATGAGGGTGACAAACAGAAGGACTATCTCAAACTTATTCTTGCTGTTCATAATAAAAATGTTCTTTGTTTATATAATGTTTGCTTACAGACATATATGAGCTTTATGAGATGTTTACATTTGGAGTAATGAATAGAGCTGCTTAGTAGAAAATATTAAAACATCGCATTCTCAAAAGCAGTATTAGTTTACAGCAGAATTAAAGAAATTCTTTAACATTTCTTTTCAGTTGAGTTACGGTTCCTTCTGTTTGTCAACCCTCGATATTTTTTTTTGATGACCAACACTTGGTATGAATTTCAATGGCAACTCATGTTCATTGGTCTGATACCAGAGTGACCTCCATGATGCTTTGAAACCATGATAGACCAGTTATAATCAGTTGATTTTTTTGTAAACAAAAAGTATTGTTCTGGTTTAATTGTCTCAATGCATACCGTACATTGTACACACTGGTCGTTGTGTTAAAGGTCACGATCAGACCAACCCTATTCAGAAGGGCTTCACAAAACCTGTCATAACTTTTGAACTAAAAATTCAAATTTACCCAAACAAAACTCTTGTCAAAGACCCCGTACACACTGCAAATTGCCTTATTTCTACGAAGATTAGTTAATCTTAATTAGTTTGAAGTGTGTGTACACATACACTTACATTAAGACAATTGCTTACACACTAGCAGAAAACTAACAAGATGAAAAAAAGTGTGCCACTTGTAAAATATGGCATTGGTATGTAAACCAACCACACATCACCTCTTATTCAACGAAGGGTGCGTACACACTAGTAAATTCTCTAATCGAAATAACCATTCCCTTAGTTGAAAGAAGCTGATTTGCTTTGTTGAATAAGTACATTTTAATCTTCGTTGAAATAAGGGAAAGAGCGTACACACGATACTGTCAGATTTTTAACTTTGTTACGCGTAGCAAATTAAGAGATTTTGCTAGTGTGTACAGGTTAAGATAATACTCATATTAATTTACAGTTAAACGTGCTTTTCCTGAAGGTTTACAAAGCGCAAAAAATTAAACATAAAACCACCAAAAGAAATGGAGCAAATAACAGAGGACCCGACATTATGGGTAAAGATAATTTTTAAACATGGATTTAAAAACCTGACACTGGTGGCATTCCTGATGACATGGAAGTCTGTTCCACAGGCGTGGAGCCACAACCCATAAGGCTCTATCCCCAGCATTTGTTTGGAATGGTCACAACAAGAGTGGTGCTGCCAAGCAGAGTGAGGTCTAATTAGAACTCTGTGATTGTTTTTCACCAAGGCAGTCTTGTATGTATTGGGGTGGAGCAGATCTTTAGAAAAATGGATCTTACCAACATTTGAGCAGTCCCAGTGACACCAAAATCATCTCTGAGCCTTTGCAACACAGCATGGTCAACGGTTTTGTCAAAAGCTGCAGATAGGTCTAATCAGCAGCAAAACAGCTTTTTGGGGTCATTCCAGAAGCGGCACAGATGTAATCTGTGAACGCAAGCCAATGCAGTCTCCAGTACTATGCTGACCATAGCTGAATGCATAGGCTCAGAAAGACCTTAGGTGTTGGTGTACTCAAAAATTGATAAAGATGCACATTTTTCAAGACTTTCGATGTGAAAGGTAAATAGAGACTGGTCGATAAGTTGAGCACCTTATGATCCAGAGATGACTTTTTCAAAACAGGAGTGACAAATGGCCTTGTGAGTTCATCAGGAAATACACCATAAGATAGATTATGGACAATCAAGTATTCTAAAATAAGCACAAGAGTACATAATTACCATAAAAAATGTTTTTTATCTGCATTTACTGACACACACACTGTGATACACTTTTTACAGATTGTTTTAAGAGCATAAGTATTTGGCCAAAAAATATCTTGAAAGTTATTATAGGAATGACTTTTGTGATGGCAAATCCTAAGTTGGATTGGTTAGTTGGAGAACAATGATGAAGACCTCAGGTTTAACCATCAAAAGAATATGTAATCTCCTTAACTACCCATGGAAACTCCATTATCAGACATGATTCCCAGGGTATGATGATTTTAGGGCCATTTGCATCTGTAAAACAATGTGGAGCCCGCCTCGGGATCCATTGCGCTGTGAAAATTAAATCTGCTCATGGCCACTTGCTTACTTTACCTGAAAAATAACTCAAGAAATTCACTGTTGGTACTAACTGTTAGGTAATATATGGAAATAAGTTTAATTCTCATTTACAGGGGTTCTCAATTAGATGGAATTGTGATCTAGGAAAACACGCCACAGTCGCCACAGGACAGTTTTGAAAAAAAATAAGGGAAAAAGCTTAAAATTGTTAATTGTTACTTTATTTTTTGTCAGATGTATGAGGTGTAACTTTTAACTTAGGTATCAAAGAAGAAGAAGAAGTAAACAGTTATGGCAACTTAATTTCAAAACCTGGCCAGTAATAGCCAAAAATTCAAAATATAAACCTTCCCACCATGTGGAGGGTTTTCCCAGATCGCCATCACTATTACACATGAAGGGCCTGGAATGAAGAACACATTATTTCCCATGATATTTTAGAGCAAGTCGAGGGCCAGAATCAATGGTTGGCGGGTCGGATTTGGCCAGCGGACCGGCCTGTTGATTGAGAACCCCGAGCTATAAGTTAAAAAGGTTATAAGATATAATTCAGAACTGCCTTATATGATAGTGGCAAGTACAACCAGTCAGTTTTAAATAAATGCATTCTATACAATGATTATTTAAAGTAAGCTACAAAAATCTCGAATAAACATTGAAGGTACATTTCACGATCCTAGCACTTGGATTTCTGTTTTTGGTTCATGAGTTATCCTCAAGAAAAGATTATTTCCAAATATCAATCATTCTGGTGATGCGTTTTTGATGTTACAAGCACATGTTCCTATCACAGTGTCCCATAGGCAACTCTGAATTGGAATTTTTGTATTGTTTTACAGACAGAGAACTAGAATTTCGCAGTTCTCGGCTTTCGCGCTCGCTATATTCAAAGAATATAAGATGTGGGGCCGTTTTCCGCCCCATGACCTTTGACCCTGGCCCACGTGACCTTTGATCTCTCAACATTTGAGGGATCGCATGGTGCACCTATGACAAAAGTTGGTTCAATCTGAACTTCAAGTTTTCAATTTAGATCAATTTTACCATTTTAAGCCCCATTTTTCAAAAAACTTGACCTTTCAACATGACTTGACCTTTCAACATGACCGTTGACCTCGTCGCATATGAGGGATCCCATGGCACCTATGACAGAAGTTGTTCCAATTGAACGTAAACTTTTCAATTGAGGTCAATTTTAAAAAAAAAACTGACACAAACATCCATACAAACACACACACACCACACCCGCACAACATTTACACACCCACAACGGATTGCTAAGTGGTCCTGCAGCTATAGCTGGCGGCCCACAAAAAACCAAAATTTGCATTTTCTTTCTGAGTAGATTGAATCTGAAAATAAGATTCTGCAGACATACTGTACTCGGGCCAAGGTTCGAGTAAAAAATCTCAACATTTTAGGTAACTTGAGGGAAGGAGGCTGTTCTGTGATCATTGAAATGGCCTTTTAAAATGTTCAGTGGACAATTTGTTTCGTCCGGTTTTAACCCTTAGATGCACTTCGGAGTTTTGATGTTAAAAAAGTAAATGGACAGGAGATTTTTGGGATACTAATTTCTCTAAATTTTGCACGGATGGATCGGTTGTAAAAACACCAACCGGAATCAATTGGAAGTTTATTTGTGAATGGGGCCAAAGGTACATGAGGTTAATCAAGGTCACATGAGGGTCGCCAACATGTCACCCCACCCGCCCCTCCTTTTCCTATGTGCCTCAGCAATTCTGCAGACGACAAAAAAAGGCCATAATCCACTCTAGACGAAAAACCATACTCAAAGACTTCTAACGTGGTATGGTGATAGAACTTGAGGTCAGGTGTGTATACTTTTTGAACAGGTTGTGAATATTAATTGAGCTAATTTGCATATTCAGTGTTATGCACATTTTACATTACGCATGCATAATTCTTGTTTTTATAAAGTCACCACTTTAGGACTTCTTGTTGCAGGAATGGTCCAAATCACCAAGTACAACAAATTACACATTAGCTCATACCTTCAACATTGCCGCCCATGATGACAAGTTCTTAAGTTTTGTGAATTCTGGATCAATCTTGATCAGCTACACTGCCAAATTGTTAGCGGACTATTGCAAACTAGAGTGATTTATCCTGGACGCTCATTAACATGCGTATTAGGGATTAAACCGCATGCCTGATTTCGATGAGATCTGTACGGGTGGACTGATCGGGGAACACCGACCCATTCCATCGCTTGACCATGGTGATAGTGACCCTCATCACTTGTATCTGGACCAATTAATGGAGAAGCAGTACCTTTGAAGACGGGAATCTGCAAATATTACAAGGGTATCTTTCCTTTTAAATATGGAATAAGAACAATGCCTTATAACAAACAACACAAACAAACACACTCTTAAAGTCATTATCAAAGATCTCTTTAAAATGAAAAAAAAAATACACCTTCAATTTGCTGAAATACTGAGGTTGTTTTTTCACCCTTTATTGAAAATTCCAGTAAATAAAATCCCCTGTGGTTTGTCAAATGGACTAGCTTTAAATTTAGGGGTTCCAACACAACCTCATGGATTTGTCATGAGTAAACGCTTGTTTTGCATGAGGGCAGGCTGGTGCCGGGCGTCCACAAGCGCCCCCGCCGGCCTGCCCGAGGTCCAAACAAGCATTACTATGAAAACCATAGTGAACCCGTTCACACCTCATTAGTTTGTACCTAAATCCTCCAAAATCAGCATGCTAAGTACTCTTTTCATGTCAATGTTTTCGTCTTCTTCACACTTGAGAAAAACAGCACATCGAGTATCAAGAATGGATGGTCTTACAGAATAGGGGTGTGCTTCGAATGTGCACTAACAATGCAAAATATTTGAAAGCATTTTTTGTGTTTATTCAACACATATTCCGAAAACTACATTTTTTGGTTATGTCAAGTTATTGGCCTTCATATTTCTTTTAGGGCATAAGGCCATAGCACCATGCTCATTGTACACATGTAACCTCTTTCTACATGCCTACCCCAAAAGCGATCAGAAATCATTTACTGCAGGGCATTAAATGTTGTTTATGACCGGCTCTCAACCAATCAAAAACGCGGAAATCTCCTAATGACGTGTGAACTTTTTTTCATACCAGATGTCCCTCCACACTTTCACCAATGCTTACCAAAAGCTATGTTTTCATAAAATAAGCATAGTCATGGATAAATAAAAGGTTAGAGTACCGACAGCCATCTTGATTCCCACGCCATTGGCAGAGATAAATTTACCACCCAAGACGCAGTACTAGTAAACCTTCAGCATAGAAAAGTGCACTTTAATTGTTGATTTTTGCCAGGTGACCTCGATTAAAATGATCCAAAGCCAGTGCAAGATTTGTCAGGTATGTGGTTTGTTCAGAACGTTTTCACCACAAAGATCAACCCTGATGGTTTTACAGATTTTCAATATGGCATCCAAAAATAATGTGGGCTTGAGTATGTTCGTAGTTGCTTTGACAAGTGAGATGTTTACCAACAGTAATATGCTCAGTTCTATATTTTTACATGAAACTTGACCTCGTAGCGCTCCCCAGCGCCCGCCAACTCGCTCGTTTTTATTTTGGTACTCACGAAAATAAGCGTTGTTCATTCCCGTTCTAAATAATTACTGGAAACAGCCCAGAGGCATTGGATCAACGTGTCATCATAATGGCGTGATCTGTCATCTCAGACTTATAACATAAAATATTTCTGCATTTCTAAACTTTTCTATCTCTTTTTTTATCTAAAAAACAATTTTCCTCAGTAAATCAATTAAAAAAACAAATGCGGGCAAATGGCTCCAACTCACAAATGCGTCAAGGACTCCTGGAACCAGACACTTTTTTTTCTTAAACTGAATAACCATAACATGTGTGAGTGATTGATAGGGTGCTGCCGAGCACTGATGGTTTATCTTTAAGAACCAGAGGGTGGTTTTGAACCAATCAAATCATGCAATGCAATTGTGCCTACACTCCTGTTTACTATACACATGTCAGTACTTAGGATAAAAAGTGTTGAAGTTAAGAGCCCCGAAACTTGAAATGGGATTATGATAAAAAAATCCTTAAATACTAGTGCTTTGTGGGTCTAAAAATGAGTGTAAAGTCCAGGGTTTTTAATGTGTTAATAGGAGTTTTTTTATTACCTTATTAAAGTAAAATGTCCCAAAACTGGTGGCATTGTGGGATGGCTCAATACACCTCCGATAAGAACTATGTTCTGATCAGCCCTCCTTCGGCTCCCCCACCCCTCTTCACTTGGTTCTGCATGTAGTTCTCTGTTAGACCCAATGAAAAGATTTGAAAAAGCCTTAAACTTCCTTACATCCATCTTTTACAAAGTTTAGTCTGTTCGCAAGGTGTTAGTGGCTGCATCGTTGCTCAGTCGGGGATGTTGTTTCCATGACACAGTGATCCAATGAAGATCCACACTAGGTTTGAGAGATGCCATCCAGAGGGCAACTGCATCATCAACACCAACATCAGTGTCTAACACCATACAACACTTTGGTTGCCATGGTTATTAATTTCCTGACAAATAATAATATATGGTTCTGGTACTCGTTTGTCACATAAAACATTATCATCTCTTCAAATTTCTTGGTAAAATTGCTCTATTTTCATTTTCATGTATTAACTCATCTTGTAACTTATTTACTTATAATAATGCTTAATGATATTGCTCATAGCTTAAAGGTGCATTTTGTGATCCTAGCATCTTAATTTTTGGTTATAGTTCACTAGCTACCATCGAGAAGATGTATTTCCTCCAAATTTTGTTGCGTTTTCATGCTATATGAGCATATTTGTTTCATGCGGTGCCACATAGGCAGCTATAGGCCACGGTATTGTTATTACAAAATTGCAAATTTCTTCAAATAATAATCTGCACATCATTTTAAGGCACATATACTTCAAGGCCTACTGTTCAAATGATATAAAAATCTAACTTTTTTAGGTAAGTCAGTGATGAGTGCTTTGTGCTCTTTGAGTACCATCTGCAGGAACAGCTAGTAAGAGGAAGAGGGAGTAGTTAGTATTTAAAGACCATAGCACTATTGTGTCATTGTCATCTAGAGTCATGAAGATCCTTATTGCATTTACTTTACTCATTATAACCAAACGCACATGGACTCACAACCTGACTGAAGAATTATCAAACAAGTGTTCCATCAGATTGAATAACCTGACATAATAACCCATCTTTAAAGTTTCAAGCCAATATTTCAAACCAGTTTTTATAGCAGGAGCTAAAATGATTTAAGCCCATAGCGTAATGTGGTAAAATATTGGTCAACCAAAAAGCATTTTTTCATTCCATAAATCCAACCCAAACACTGTTTAGCCCTAAGACTTCCCTGAGTTAAATGAGAAAAATATTGGCCATGGGAGCAAAGTAACTATATTGTTCATTTTGATGACATACTTCGCAGAAGTATACCATTTTTCCACTATAAATAATAATAAATTTTCTAATTAACCATTTATGGTTTATGGCAATTGTAAAGGTTGCACATTTTCATGAAAATTAATAAAATGCAATCTCAATTTCTTTTCTGAATCTCAGTGATCAAGGGACATACACTATGCTACATTGACTCAAGCAAATAATGGCATTATTGACAAGTAAATCCACCTCTATTCAGCGGACAAAGCACTTCAGATTCCCCTTTGTTTATTGAAACTGCAGAGCCTTTGTTACTGTCCCCGCATTGAATAGATTCATGCGTTATAGGCCATTTTTTTTTTGTTATCCATGCCCAGTTTTGGGTAGACGTTTCACAGAGAAGTCCTAAAGTACGCAATGAGGGGTATTGCCTTGATTCCTCCAAGGCACTGTTGAAGGGTTGGCAGTAGCGCAGGACAAAATCGATGGCAACCATTTGTATACTTGGGACTTCAATATGAAACGTTTACCCAGTTTGGATGAGCTGGCCTCGTTCGCGATAATAAACTTTGAGGTTCTACTGTGAGTTCAATCATTTTGACTGGTATATTTCATCATTTATTGAAAATAGAAACTAATGTGAACAAAACTTACGGTGGATATGTTGCTTGGTAAGCTGTGACCTAACATTTTTGTGCAGAACCAAGATCCATAACTTATTGCGGGACCTCATTTCTATTCAATTTACCATCAGATATTTAGAAAAATACAAAAGGGGGTCTAGCGACCTATGCCTAACAACACGGTAAATTGAAAAAGAAATGGCGTTACGCAAACAAGTCACTGTAAGTTTAGTTTTGTTTTCAACAAAACTAATGTTTCCATGGACACAGGTGATACCAATGAGATCCACACTAGGTTGAGAGAGTGCCATCAAGAGGGCAACTGCATCATCAACACCAACATCAGTGTCTAACACCATACAACACTTTGTTGCCATGGTAATATAATTCTGAAAAATAATATATAGTTCTGGTACTCGATTTGTCAACATAAAACAGTATCATACATCTTCAAATTTCTTGGGTAAAATTGCTCTATTTCATTTTCATGTATTAACTCATCTTGTAACTTATTTACTTATAATAATGCTAATGATATTGCTCATAGCTTAAGGTGGCTTTGTGATCCTATCACCTTAATTTTTTGTATAGTTCACTAGCTACCATCGAGAAAACGCTAATTTCCAAAATTTCAGTTGATCTGATGTTTGCGTTTTTCATGCTATGAGCAAGTGTATTGTTTCCCTGTCCACAGGCATTTAGGCCTGTGTGGTTATACCAAATTGCAATTTCTTTCAGAATAGATTAAATCTGCACATATTTAAGGCACATATACTTATGCCTACTGTTCAAATGATATAAACTTTTTTAGGTAAGTCAGGGGGTCAAGCCTGAGGATGTGCCATTAACACAGCACCACAAATAGATAGGATGTCATGCTCAAAATGGTGGCTTTGTGCTCTTTGAGTACCATCTGCAGGAACAGCCTAGTAGAGGAAAGGAGTATTAGTATTAAAAGACAACACACTATTGTGTCATTGTCATTCTAGAGTCATGAAGATACTTAATTTCATTACTTTACTTCATTATACCCAAACGCACATGGAATCACAGACCTGACCGAAAGAATATAATCATACTATAACGTTTCCATCTTGATTGAATAACCTTGACATAACCCATCTTTAAAGTTTCAAGACCAATATTCAAACCGTTTTTATACAGGAGCTAAAAACATGATATTAAGCCCCATAGCGTAATGTGTAAAATATTGGTCAACCAAAAAAGGCATTGTTTTCAATTCTAAATCCAACCCAAACACTGTTTAGCCCTAAGACTTCACGTTATGAGTGAATGAGAAAATAGTAGCTTAATGTCTTCAGACACCAAAATTTTGGACACTTCCGGTAAAAGTTGGGTTCTGGGGATGAGCTAGTAGCGACAAGCACGACCTAGTAATTGCTCTATTACAAGGAAATCCCCTTTGGCTATTCCACATTGTTCAAACAAACATCAGGCCTGCTGTCAGACAGCTCTGAAAAAAGGGTGATTTTTTGCTTGTTCTGTGGGACCAGATCAATGCTGATATTTTAAAGAAGCCATGGTCTGTTGCTAATAGTCCTTGCCCCAGAACCAGATTTTCAGAAGAAGCTACTAGTTTTCTCATTGACCTGTGAATCTTAGAGCTAAACAATGTATAGTTTGGATGTTGTGAGTGAAAATGTGACACCCATTTGGTCATCAATATTAGTTTTAGAAACCTATGGAGATTACAAAATCACCATAGCCTCTCACATCAACAACTGGTTGAAAAATAAAGATGGGGGTTTGGGTGAAACAACGCGGCTCAGAAGACCTTCCCAAGTATACCTTTTCGCCTACAAATTCGTTTTTCCGTGCCCCGGGGAAACCTCTAATAGCAATAACACTAATATAGTTCCGCACAAAAACGCCCCTTGACACATATACGAGAGCTGCGCTTAGCTAGTGGTTGAATTTCTAAGGTAAGTGTGTGAACGATCAAGAAATGATTCACGATTGCTAGGCGCTCTTTGTGTAAACAGTATTTCAATATTTTTCATCATCTTAGGAATTTCTTGAAACCATCCAGAAAGCTGGTATCAACTGTAGGGCATTTAGAGCGTACGATTGAGCGAAAAGGAATTGAGTGGAGGCCCCGTAACGTCAGCCAGCGCATGATTAAAAAACAATGACGCGTAATATGAGACTATTTACAAGCTTTACATGATTTACGTCACAACATGGTGTATCTGATCTGTGTTTAACAAATTCCACTCGTAATTCGTAATGCTTTCGCCACATGATTCCTACTTCTAAAGATAAAATTTAGTAATTACAAGTTTCAGTGGATAATCAGATTTTTACTTATTTTTATACTGTTTGTTGGGTCATTCGGTAAGATTTACCAAGAATAGCGGCAACTTTGGCAGGTAACCGGGACGGTAACTTGAGTCTAGGATTGAAGTTGAGTCTGAGTGAGTGAGTCTAGGCAAGGATGTATTATTGTCGGGCAGGAACGGGGCTACGGGAATATCGGCCCTGCTCATTGCTGTTTATTTCTTTTTGACTTGGCAACTTCAAATTCATTGGCAGGTTTTACATTGGTTTGTTGACCGTTGTGACAGTGTACTCTAGGTGAGGATGCTGTGTTGATACACTTGCTGACCGATGTTACCTTCCGGCGACAAGAAAGAAATGGAGTCATCACGTCATACCGTCGATAATATGGTTCGCGCGCAACGGATTATTGGGGGCTGGCCTCGGCTTGAGTTGGGTGAAAACATAAATGCTTAATCGGTAATCCCTTTAAGACTGAAACCGATTCCTCTTACCTCTGACCCCTTTCTATTTTAATTGCATAATGTATGGTAAATTTTGGAAAAAATGACCAATAGTTGGTTTGGCTCTTCCTTAAAAAGGTTTGTGTCGTTTGTAATGAGTAATATCAGTGGCGTAATGGGCCTACCCACTCTGCGGGGACAAATTTCTGGGCAATTTCTGACCAAATCAAGTATGACGATTCATATTTTTGTGTGTTTTGTCCAAAACACGAAAACATCTATTGACTTTGTGTACTAAACTTTAAGCTCACAGTGGACCCCCTTGCCGACATCCGATGAATTTTAATTTGCTGTTTGAGGTCAGGGCTAGAATTTTGTCGCTGTATGAAAGAACAGTCTTGATTCCCTCAAATTACAAATTTTGCGGGAATCATCTAATTCACTACCGTGTTAAGATCTAAAGTTTACGAGAGAGGGGGGGGGGGGGGGGGTATCAACATGATTCACGGCATACTCAATTTACGAGAATCTTTGCAGATCGATTCTCGAATTCTCGTGAGTGAAATTCTAGCCTGGAGGTTATTATTGGCAAGTGGCACCACTGTGGACTAGGAGAAGAAAATTGTTGACCTGAGGGGCGTTTGATGCCACCCTAATGTCTGCATACTATCTTGCACATATGATAGCTGCCTGGAGCCCTCAGCCAGTCCCATTAGATCTTGATGAGATCCTGTTTTTTATGCTTCGTATTTTTCCAATTGCATTATGATTAGTGCACCAACCTGGAACTTTTTAATAGCACTCCTTGCATTGCCATAAATTTGCTATACTCGGAACCAATCACAGCAAACAAACTCATGTTCTTGGCACTTGATGTAATTATCACACTGACTTGAAAACAATTTGTGCTTTTTCATGCTAATACTTTTGCTGTTTTAGCTGCACAGTCTTGCCCATTGTTACAAAGAATATTTACCAAAAAAAAAAAATTATCTTGATTCAAAAACAATTTTAGATAAACAGGCTATCTTCAGGAGATCGCATTAACATAAATGTGTTTTTTTTATAAAAATAAAAAGAATAATTAGTATTGTAAAAGTTAAATAATGTATTAAAATATGTAAAAGAGGGTTTGTTTGTTTTATTATTTTGTGTTTTGTTTTGTTATTTTTTTCAAAAGTTATTTAAGGAGAGTTGACCTTTTACTGAGGAGTTGACCTTAGTGGGATTGAACAAAAGCAGCTTTTGTAATCAGAGGAAATGTTAAGCATCGGTCCCATGTATAGAGATTAATAGGTCCTTGCAGAAAGTCAAACCAAAAAGAGTAGGGTGAAACCTTTGACTGTTCCAAAGCTCTCCTTGGTCAGTGTGGATTCCAAACTGTCTTGATCATGGAAGTCTCTAGGTGGCCGTTGTATTTGCGGCCCCTACTTCCGTGCCAATTTATTTTTTTTTTTTTAGAATTGATCAAGTTGATGGAGCTCGTGTTTGTAATACGTAACCCGAGCCTGTATCATGTATCAAATTTTAAAAACAAAACAAAACAAAGAACCAGAAATTTACTGCAGGTGCAGCTAGACGACGACCCAAGATTACAAGTCAAGAATACTCACACTGAATATTCTGTTCTAGTAAAACAAATTTGGCAATCGCCTCAAAATAAGGATATTACTCCTACAGTACTGTCTGCCAGTAACAAAAATACATGTGTGCCTTGTGGGCTAAGTAATTAATGCTTATGTTTGCACAAACGTAGATGGACAAATGAGCCATATGGTTTTTGGAACCAAGCTGTATGGAACCCGAAGTCGGAAAGTGTGGTGATGAAACCAGCTAAACTTTAATGAATGGGTGACCATAGGAGATCAAATTATTATAACTAAGTCCCCAAGTGGACCAATTGAGTTTGCCATTTAAAATGTTTTGCCACAAGTGACCACAGATAATGACTATTACAGGCCTACACACTAAAACTGCAGTTATTTTACTGTAGTTTGCAGATACTGTCTGGTGATTTAGCTTGATAAGAAAGAGTATAGGGCTACCAGCCTTGGGGGGGACCAAGGCTGTGCTATATATGAGTGTGGGGTTACCATTGCACTTAATGAACTCTGCTTCACTAGAAGTGCATTGCCTGTCTTAATTTTTAGTGACTGTGGCGATGCTCCAGTCTAGATATGTGCATTAAAGAGAGGGCCCTAATGGGCACACTCTTCGGTAAGTCACACAGTGAACCGAACTTATTTGCAACCATGGACAAAACAACCCATCTAGTGAAAGTGGAAAACATTCTTTTTGTAAACCAAAAATAATGTTTCCACCTTCAATAGTTGATTGTGACACCAATGTTCGGTCATGCGTGTGATTCCCAAAGAAAGGGCCCTAATCTGTCTATTGGTTCCTAACCATCTCTGGCGTGATTGAGTGTGTTTCAATGCCCCCTTCACAATATTAAAAAAAAAAGCACTCATACAAGTAATGAGGATACAACTGCTAAGAGAAAAGTCACCAAATTCACTAAATAAAAACCAACAAAAAAAACACCAGAAAAACCACCACAGCTCATGCAGGAAACCAGAGGATGCATCGAGTCCCTCCCAAAATGCACCGTTTGGGAATGTCACTTCCAAATGATTCAAAACACCCTCTGGTAGGAGGAAACTGTTATAGATATATAGCATATATCATAGATATACACAGTTTAGTATAATAGAAAAAATAATTAGATCAACTAATTAAACAAAGATAGACAATTAAATTGGAAAGCAATCAATATCAGGGAAGAAGAGATTAAGGGTAATGAAGGAAAAAGGGCCATTCTTGGTCATCTGGGACACAAAACCGGTGATTTTTATTTCACCAATGCTGTCTTGTCAACGTAACCAATATTTATTACTTTGACAATATTAATAACTTGAGTCTTAAGACTAACAAAAAAATCATATATCCACTTCACTTGATTGGTTATTTTGTCATTGGGAGGAAAATAAAGTTAGGTCATGTGTGTGGACCATCGATGGTCACACACGTGACCAAACTTTGGGGGGGCAACATTCGGACAAAACTTTGGGGGCACCATGACAAAATAACCAATTAACAAAAGTGGAAAACATTATTTTGGTTAGGTTTGGACTGAAAGTATTCTTAATGTAAAAAGTAAAGAATAACAAATTGGTGTTAGGTTGACCCAAAAAAAGCATTGGGCTGAAATGAAAGGAAAAAATCACCGGGGTTGGTCACAAAGGACCCCGAATGAGCCCATAGGCGTTGTGTATGCGTTCATGAGAGGCATCGGAGCTCTGTCTAAGTGCACAGTGAGGTTCACTGTGATGGATGTTTGCGTGTTTAGTTGTAGTTTTGCCTAGTTTCATGTGTCGCATCATAAATACCGATTTTGTTAATCCCACCAGGGTGTCCTGGACCGTTTCCATAAGTGGGTGTGGGCGCGTGGGTAAAGGGTTTTTTTCGATTCGAGCCAGGAAGAGAGGGGAGTGCTTTTAGGGATCTTAGCTTAGGGCCTATACTTAAGAAGAACCCGATTTTATAGGAAACATATGAAATGCTGTGGGACGTTTTATCGAACAATTAAATCCTCTAAAAATAGATCTCAGTATCCTATTATCCTGAATGCCCTTAAAGCAATATTAGCTCATTTTTTGAAGAGCGCCCCCAATTTTTCAAAAACTTTGGAGATTTTACACGGTTGCATTGGTAACTGGCTAGTAAACTATACTTGAATGGTTAAGCTCAGAAAGGTCTAGTGTCACACACGAAGGCCTGTTGGATCTGAATAATTATTATCGGGGATACCCCGATAATAATTCACGGCCTGTGGAACCGGCCTTTCCATGTGAAATAGCCAGGAAATAGCGCCATGTTGTACGTGTCAACTCATTCCATTCGTTGTTTGAATAGTTAAGCAGTCAAAGGTAGAGGTTATTTTCTCAGGTGGCACTATTTCATCATGGAAGGACATTAACGTAGACATGACAGCTCTGCGTTAAGTCCAATCTGGTGGATCCCAAATTCTAATTACATATTCGCTTATTTTGTGATTAAATACGCATTTTTTAGCATTCTGTTCAAGAATTATAGTTTCCTAGACAATTACCAACGTAACTGTGCAAAAATATCAAATTTGAACAATTGGGGGCGCTCTTAAAAAAATGTGCCAATTATTGCTTTAATTAACTAATTTTATATTGCCTTGTATATTGGCTGACTGACTGGACGACTGACTGAATGACGGATGAATTGATGAATGATGAATGACTGATCTGGCCTGCCTGGACTGACTGACTGACTGACTCACTCACTCACTCACTCACTCAATCACTCCCCCGCAACAATACATAAACCCCACTTACTACACAGAGTTGATTGCTTCCTGTGTGTTAACAAGAGACGATTCTCTGCGAAAGCCGTACTTGGGGCTACTTGGCATGGGTTTGCGCTTATTTCTGTCCGTCAATACGCAAGCTAAGCTGTGCTGTTCTCATGGAAAACAGGAACGCACTTGAAGCGGAAATTGCAATTTTTAAGCCCATTTGTCGTTTTTCTCAAAAACAAAGTCGGTGAACACCATTTTAGTGTGACGACGAAAAGATCTATACGTCCTTAAACATAGTAGAAAAAAATTTAAAAAAATTGATTTGTTATATTTAGCAGGGAAAACGGCAACATTTTTTCGGATTTCTCATAGAGCTCTGTACAAGTTTTAAAAATAAAAAAACCCTTTTTGACCAGGCCTATGTCAAAAACGAGTTGGTAACCCCATTTTTATTTCAGATTTGTCCCGAATCAATTAAAAAACATATATCAAAAAATTAAAGAAAATTGTTTGATTATTTTATTATCCTCTATAACCTTAAGTGACAGGAGGAGATTTTTTTTTTAGGATACAAAATTTAGTCAAATTTCAATCGATCGGTTGTAGACCACCTACCGAGAACGTTTCGAAAGTTTATTGGACAATCAGGTGCACAAAAGAAAACCGCAAACATTGTTTTGAACTTGCCTGCTCTCGTAATCGTTCCCCATAGAAAACAATGCTTGGACTTTCTGTCGTGCCACGACAGAAACACTAAATACATCTATTACATAAAGACGGGTATCTGTTATTCACTCAGGTGTTGTTGGGGTGTGAGTAATAAATTGGTAAGCATTCCAAATAGTAAAAAAAATGGCGGTCGAGAAAAATTGGGTGGCGATTCCTTCCTCGCATCTCCTCATGTTCGTAAGAACCACCCTTCTATCTAGGGCAATGAGGGGTAGGAGAGAAGAGCCTAGGGCAACCATGAAGAGACTTCAAGAGGGTAAATGAATGTTATTTTTCCCTATGTATTACATGCTTTTTCAACTGCTTTCCATCTACTGTGAAAGTGTTGTGACACTAGTCCCTGATAGGAAGACGTATTAAAGGGCTGTCAGGCCCCATTATGCACTACGAGTCCCAGGGTGAATTTCACAAAGATTTTTATAGAACCCATTCTAGGGACACATCGTTAATACTAAGTCTTTACTTACAATGCAATTAACTTACGATGGACAAAACCTTTCTTTAAATTTGTTGAAGAATAAAGCCACAGGCGAAGTTCTTCAATGAAAAAATAAAGTCACAGTAGTTTGGAATATTGCCTGTCTTATGACAATAACACAGCATTAAAGTTTCATATATGTTGTTAAGTGCTACACTAAAGTCAAAGAATTATGCTAGTACCAATTCATTCAACAATCTGCATCAGCATCTTCTGCAGAGCCTCTCCATCACAATCCAAACAACAACATCAACTTGAGTTCCCTCACTAGGATCACAATCCCTCCAAGCCAGTATCTATCTTGACATTGTCCCTAGTGACTGGTTTGCCATTGAGGGCTCCACTCAACACCATGATTTGACCATCTTGGTAACCATGCTCGGATCAATGGCGGCGCCATGGCGAGAGATTGCTTCCTGCTGTTAACAAGAGCCGATTCTCTTGCGAACGCGTACTTGGGGCTACTTGGCATGGGTTTGCGCTTATTTCTGTCCGCCAATACGCAAGCTAAGCTGTGCTTTTCTTCATGTAAACAGGACGCACTTGAAGCGGAAATTGCAATTTTTAAGCCCATTTTGTCGTTTTTCTCAAAAACCAAGTCGGTGACACCCACTTTTTATTGGTGCGACGAAAAGATCTTATAACGGTTCTTAACATAAGTAGAAAAATTTAAAAAAATTGATTTGTTTATATTTTATGCAGGGAAAACGGCAACATTTTTTGGTTTTCTCATAGAGCTCTGTACAAGTTTTTAAAAATAAAAACACTTTTTGGACAGCCTATAGCTCAAAAACGAAGTTGGTAACCCCCATTTTTTATTTCAGATTTGTCACCTACATCATAAATACCATATACAAAAATTAAGAAATTGTTGTATTGTAAATTTCCTCAGAACCGCTTGAAAGTGACAGGAGGAGATTTTTTTAGGATACAATTTCCTCTCAAATCACTGGATCGGTTGTAAGACCCCTCACCGCGAACGTTCAGAAGTTTATTGGACAATCAATTGCAAAAGAAAACCGAAAACCTTGTTTTTGAACTTGGCCTGCTATCGCAATCGTTCCCCATAGAAACCATCTTTGACTTTCTGCGTGCACGTCAGAAACTACAATCATCCATTCTTATTACTTAACTAAGGCGTATTTTGCTTATTCCCTTCAGGTGGGATGTAATACATTGGTAAAGCATTTCCAAATATGTAAAAAAATGGGGTTCAGAAAAATTGGGGGCGCTTCTCCTCGCAAATCCTCTCCTCATGTCTCTTTAAGACCACCCTTCTATCTAGGCATGAAGGAAGGTGGGAGAAGAATAGCTAGGGCAAACCCATTACGAGCCTTCAAGATGTGTACATGAATGTGTATCATTTTCCCTATGTGTACATGCTTTTTTTTCATGTTTCCATATACTGTGAAAGTTTTGTGACAATAGTCCCTTATAGGAAACTGTATTAAAGGCTCCTGTCAGGCCCATTTGCACTACAGGAGTGCAAGGGTGAATGTCACAATATTTTTATAAAGACCCATTATAGGAGACACATCGTAATACTAATGTCTATTACTTACAATGCATTTAACTTACGATTGGACAAAACCGTCTTTAAGTGGAAAGAATACAGCCACACAGGCGAAGTTCTTCAAATGAAAAATAAAGGTTCCAAGTATTTTGGAATTGCCTGTCTTATGTACAATAACACTACTTAAAGTAAATATTGTTGATTAAGAAGTGCTACACTAAAACAGTCAAAGAATTATGCTAGTACCAATTCATTCAACAATCTGCATCAGCATCTTCTGCAGAGCCTCTCCATCACAATCCAAAACAACATCAACTTGAGTTCCCTCACTAGGATCACAATCCCTCCAGCCAGTATCTATCTTGACCATCTGTCCCCTAGTGACGGTGCCATTGAGCTCCACCCTCACACATGATTTGACCATCTTGGTAACCATGCTAGGATCAATGGCGGCTGCCATGGCGAGTGCATCACATATCTGGAATACAGGACTCTTGGCTACTTCCCTGGAGTGAATACTTCCAAATTTGAGGATGTCCCTGACAAAGCGACCTTTCACTGTGTCGGTTGAGGTCCACTTGTCATACCAGTCCTGTGAAAGTGAGATATATCAATTTCATTTGAGTAAGAACAAAGGGAGTCTAACTTAGACCCAGGTTTAAATCAGGGTTAGTCCTACATGAGTGGACCTTTTTTCTTTTCAACATACTAAGAAAGTTTAAAATAACAGGCGAGAATATTCCTCATGGATAGGCCTTTCCGGACCTTCCACAAGGAATTTTCTCACCTGTTACGGCACACCTTCAGAGTATGTTGAAAGGAAAAA
>JAMKCH010005194.1:0-40767 GCA_023653785.1 Ophioderma brevispina | reverse complement strand
CTTTGCAACATGCAGTATTGTGTCTACCATGAAAAAACCAAGTTGTTTCCCACGGTTACTTGATGGGTGTATGTACAAGTGACAGGCTCTAGAATCAAGTAGAAAAAACAAATGGATATAAAATTGGAACAAAACACCTTTAAATTTGGAATTCGTCGCTATTCAAAATATGGTGCTGCTGACTATGGTCATTCTTGTCAGTCCCATTTTTGACTGCAAAGGTCAACATCTCATCACCCAGTCACCATGGGGATTAGCACACGAGTAGTGAATATTCTTATGGTGAAAAAATCGTCTGGTGATTGACAGGACAAAAACGCTTTAGAATTATGTAAAATAGCCGTAAGTGTGCGACGCATACAAACATTGTAATTCGACATCTAGCAACAGTGAACCTGTTTGTGTAATGGTTGTAGTATGCAGGGCCGTGGAGTTGGACTTTTTCCCATGAAAAAGCTGGAGTACACCATATTTTAAAAAACTAGAATTTAAACCAGATAGTGTAAAAGTGTAATTTTTCGCGAGAATTTTTTGCAAACTTCTGCAATTTTTAGCATTTTCACTGTTTTTTAAATTTGCTTTTTTCAGTTATCCTACATAGACTCACACACAAAATAAAAATTTGCATTTCTTGATTTTGAGCTGTTTAGGAATGGCAAAAAGCGTGAAAATTATTGCGGCGATATTTCCACTTTGCAGTAATATGCACTTGTTCTGGACAGATCCACAGGGTTGAACTGTAAACCAGGCAGACAAAATGTCAGAATACCTTTTTCAGGTGAAGACTTGGCCTATATAGCTTTTATTTCCTACTGACCTCTACACATGGCTGGGGGGGGGGGGGGATGAGTCGCCGATTGAAACAACAGAAGTTGGTTTTTGCCTTCTTCAATGTGGCGGGAAACAATGCATACACTGCTGGTGCCACATATTCCACACAGATGTTCTATTGTGATACAAAATTCTTAAGGGGGATGGGCCCGATTTAAGTATATAAAGTGTTCATCTTGAAAGATTGGACTTCACTCCAAACCCACCTGTGAGTTTGCCGCCGCTAGTTCAAACCGTTTTGATGTGCGAGCTAAAAACGTATTTGTAATCCCTAGAGTACTGCCATAAAATAATATGGTTGACCAAAATGGGGCACAACTTTCGCTATAACATCCAAACCAAACATCCTTTAGCCCTAAGATTCACAGGGTAAATGAGAAAATATAGTCGCTTTCGTCTGATACCAAAAGTTGACCATTCCGGTAAAATCTGGGTCCATGGGGACAAGGCTTTAGCGATCGGGCCATGGACCGTTAAATTGGACAATAGGTGAAGCTATTTTATGAAGGGCAAAAAGTAACTCCTGTCGCTTCATCGGTTGTGACTATTTAACGGCATGGCAGCCCGCTATCAATGGTGGGGTCTATGGATCGTGTGTCACCTCATTTCCTATAGCAAAAGCGTCCTCGTCGCGGCCCTGGTACAGCACATCCGGCAGTCTATCTTCGGTTTTATTCATTCCTATAACCTGCGGCTATGCCCACTAATTTTGCTTTTTTATTTGATCTTAAGGTTTAAATTGTTAATATTTGCATTGTTATATTTGCTCAGCTGTCTATGCCATTATACTTGGGTCTTTTTGACGGCCGGATTTGACCGTGTTCGCTGACCTTGACCTGCTGAACGCAGCTCTGATCCGTTTTACTAGCACTTTCTTGTATAAGCTATCGGTAATTTGTATTTCTTTCCTATTAACTATCTGTAATTGTATTTAAGAAATTGTAATTAATTCTTTTTTGAAGTGTTTTCTGTAATTGTAGTTTGGGATATAATCATGAATTTCATTCGACATCGAGCACATCGGGGAGGAACCATGAAACGTAGAAGTCCATGCCAATAGTGACGTCCCGTCACCAAACTTTCAACAGGGATGATGAACCGGGATGATTAGCGGACAACTAAAAAGGGAGAACACGCCGTTCCCCACCTTACCATTCACATTCCCTGGCTAACATTGATAATTTAATCAATATATCCACCATCCAGGACCCCGACAAGCACCCAGCTTGCAACAATTCTAAAACAAAATGTCCCATCAGACTGGGCAGTCACCCAACTCCACAACAATCCTGACAGTCTACCATAATGAAAAATCTTCTCAACATCTGTCTATGGAATGCCCGTTTTGTCCGTAAAAAAGACGGTCTCTCTATTTATGAGTACATTATTGAGAATGAGTGGACTTTTTGTGATAACTGAAACCTGGTTGGCTGAAAAAACGATCCTGTGGTCATTGCTGAGATGCTGGCCTGAGGATATTCCTTCCTGCACCTTCCCAGGAAGTCCTATGACCAAGTGTGTATTGGGATACTCCCACAAACTTGCCATAAACATTCAAAAATACACCCCAGGCAATTAACACACCTCTTTTGAGCATGCTTGTTGTACTAAATAAAACTAGTGTTAGACCATTCCCTTTGTAATCATCGTCCACCATCCTTCCAGGGAAATGGTCTCAAAATAAGTCATTCTTTAAATGAGTTTGATACTTCCTTAATGAGACTTGCTCTAGTTCCCGCTAAAACGATACTGCTGGGGGGTTTAGGGTTTCAACGTGCATGTCGACCTTCCCGCAAAACCGGAGTCGATTCCATTTTTGGGATATTCTGGCTGAATTGGTTTCATCAAGCATATCATGGCCTTACCCATAAAGATGGTCACACTCTGGACCTGATCATTTCTCGTCTTGAAGATGGATTCGTTGCTGGGTGGGGCCTCTTGCCTGGGCTAGGCTCTGATCATCGTTTGAATAATTGTTAACGCATTATCCGCCAACATCACCACTCATGAGAACTATGTGCACCATCAGAATATAAAGAAATATTGACAAGGACTCTTTCTCAAATGACATTTCATCCATGATTGGCAGTCTTGACCTTCATGCCTGGCTCAGTTGATGAGGCGCTTGGTAAATTTGAGGAGTCTTTAATTAGTGTACTCGATTCCCATGCACCTCTCAACACGTTCCCTCCCAGCATTTTAGACACGATCACCCTTTGGTTTAATAAAGATAATGATGATGCCAACTGAACGTAGACGTTTAGATAGAAAATGGGTAAAAACTAGAAATAGTGTCGATCTGGTGCATACAATGACAATCAGCCAGTGACTGGTAAACGCCATTCAAGCAGTCTAAGAGGTTTATTACAGAGAACATTAAAATGGCTAACAACAAACCATGTTTCTACTCTGAATATAGCTTCTAACCCCACAACCAACAATTTCCTAACTGTAATTCAGCTACTGATAAGTAGCTCATTTGCCAGGGTTTTTTCAAAAGCGACAAGGTCTACAAAATCAGACGGGACCTTGATAATTATCCAGGTCTAGATAACTCGCCATGAATGATCCAAGTGGGTCAATACTTGATGAGACCGTCCAATGCATGAGTTTAATCCGTCATGTTGAAGGAGGTAACCAAGGTGAATATGTCAACTCTCCTACAAAATCATGTTCCTTAGCCACCATTCCATTGGTGTCCTAAGTAGAATGTTGCAACTCTGGCGGAGCCATTAACACTGATCATTAACAAGTCTATCCGCATTGGTGTTTGTCCAGCTAAGCTCCGGGAAGCTGCTGTAACACCCATTCTCAAAAAGCCCTTTCCCTAGACAAGAGGTGCTCAAAAACTATCGCCCTGTGTTCAAATATTAGCTGCGTGTCTAGTTCATGTATAAAATAATAGTGAGTGCCCGATAAGGTCATCTTGGTCTTCAAATGACGTAACTGAGAAGTTTCAGTCCATCTTACAAAGAACGACAACAGCAACTTAAACGGCACTTCTCTTCTGGCGTGTCAGACCGAAATCCTCAATGCAATTCACAGTAAGGCAGTTGCTAATTGTGCTGCTATATCTTTCTGCACTTTTGATATCTGTTGATCATGCCATTCTTTGGGATAGGCTACGTGATACTTTCAAATTCAGGTACTGCCCCCCCCCCCCCCTTACAGTGGATTCGGTCTTACCTGCAAAACCGCTCCTAATATTCGTGTGCGTATTGGGGATGCAATTTCAACTCATCATCATCTCCCTTTCGGTCTCCTCAGGGTTCTTGTTGGTCGGGCCTCTCTTTTTCATAATGTTAACACATACTGTATTCGCATCACTCATCCGGAAGCACATATTGCTTACCACATGTAGGCTCTTGATGATTACAGCTCTATTTGACATGAAGCCCTAAGATGATGTGATGCCAACGATGCTGTCCAAAATACTCTCTCTGTTGTATGATAAATCATTGAGTGGAATGCGCGTAACAAACTCAATTGAATATGAAAAGGCAGAATTTTTTCATCGCTGTTCATCCTATGACACAAATCGCCTCAAAGATATTACCATCAGGGTCGGGAAGTGGATTTTCCCCAGTCCTCGGCAAATAGAAACCTTGGTGTCTGTTTGATCATACAATGTCTATGACTGAACATGTAAGGTCATCATTAGTCTGTTAACTTTCACCTTTTCGCAATATTTTAGACCGGAGCCGCCGCTTTAATCACATTTAGATGTCATCATCTCATCCGTTCACTGATTTTAAAAATCTCGCATTGACTATATGCCAATTCACTTTTGTATGGAATGTCGGCCAGAGATCGGAGTAAACGTCAGATTTTGCATAATAGAGCAGCCAGGCTGGGTGTTCAGATCTGATAGAAGGACCCCAGCCACACCACGCCTTAAAGAGCTCCATGGCTACCACTTAGTGACGCGTTTTCCTTTAAGCTTATGCTTCGTACTTACAAGGGCATTTCCGGACAATTGCCATCGTACTTGTCCGAATACCTCTCTTGGTATATTCCTGGCAGGCCAGGATGGCGTTCTGCAGATGACAACGCCCCTCACGTTTTCCCCGCACAAAAAAGGTCAGTGGGTGACCGGGCTTTTCAGCAATGCGGCCGCCCCTATCCTATGGAACTCTTTGGCCACCTCTCTGTTCGCCACTCCCAGTCCATTGTTACTTTTAAGAAACTCTAAATTTCATCTATTTCCTAAGAGTTTTTGATTGTGGTGCTTAAATGTGTTTTTTGTATTGCCTTCACAATGGATTTTAAATTATGCAGCTGTTTTCTAGTTTGATGTTAAGTACTTACCATCATAGTAATACAACGGTATTGGTAAAAGGGAGGAACCATGTTTTTAAGGCTAAAATAGTATTACTCTCTTTTTTGTTAAAGCTCTTTTGAACCTTGTTTTGGAGAAGGCGCTATATAATCAAATGCCCGTTTGTCTTTGTTTGTATTTGTAGAGGTCAGTGTTATCCACTTAATGTAATGTTATAATTGCCATTTTCAATGTGTTCTTGAAAGAGTGTCTGGTCCAAATAATCCCCTTTTTAGTTAAAGATGCTATACTTGGAAAAAGGCTTTGCAATAACAAACATTTACACTCATGGCCAGTTGTACCCTTGGTGTGGACTCTAATGAAGGACGGGCCTGGTGAATTGTGTATTATTTTCTATTAGAACTTGGGGATTTCAAATGTGACCAATGGATCATCTCACCCATTCCTAAGTTTGGCAATCAAAAAAATTGCAAAACTTTCATTGCAAACTGGGCTAATTTCAATCTTCAAATGCATCCACTGCATGAATCTCCTATCATTATAAAAGATGAAGATACCTAACCAATTAGATTGTAGAAAATAGATTCCCCATTTCACAAAGGTGCGAGTTCTCCACACAACACTAACCTGAACACTCGCGAACAACCCAAACCAAGATGAATATTTTAATCTTTCCCTGATATGGCCAGTGACGTATGTGTTGGGAACAAAATCCCAGTGCACGTGGCTTGGATCGCGAACGGGGGCGATCCTCTGTATTACTAAGCACATTGGCCCTTGCCAACCTGACCAACAAACCAGGGCCTGGCAGAGGTGGATAATATCTGTAGGTGTGGTCGGAAAATCCTTGTCTTCCTGGAGAACTAAGTAGTTTTAAATTTTCAAAAACAAATATAACTTTGTATATGTGTAATATACCATTCGATGCTATCTGCTGAAAGTGAGGGACAACCGTTCGTATTAATAACTATTCATCTGGTTGGGAGACTTAGTTGTGGGTTTGAAATTTAACTAAGTTTTCCAATGGGAAACAATGATTTGATTTAATGCATACTGCATACCAATCCCGTACTATAGAATTACTGTGATAAAATTGGGGCATTTTGGGATAACCTATCCCAATTTTGTTAGCGTCATATCTTAAATGTCTACTTTGCTAGTATAAAACAAATGTTTTATCCAAAAAACACATGTATTCCCAATATTATTTTTGGCAAACTGACAAAAGCTATATTACATGTTTGACTTTTGATTGAATTCCATTACATGTGCCATTTTATTACATTCCCTCCTACTACATAGCAAATTATTTTCCCCACGTCAAGATTTTATATCACCTATACTGTTCTTTTAATTAAAAATACAAACTAACTACTCTGAAGAAATTTGTAATTTTTGTAATTTTCTGGTCTGAAAATGGACAAAAACTTTAAACAATGGTCTGTTTTGTATATTCAACTTGTAACATCAAAATGCATCTTTAAAATCAACTGATTTTTTTTTTTTTTTTTTTTTTTTTTTTAAATTTTTAATGTTTCAAATCAAAAGCCATGTGTTGCTATGCAGTCTAATATTTAATACGAAATATTTTATTTTATAACTCTTCCTTTTATATTGCAAATCTTTGCATTCCTAGCCATGGGGGGGGGGGGTCCATTTGGACCCAGGATTTTTTGTTTGTTATATGCCATGTTAATAATGCTAAATTATATTTGCCCAAGATTTTAGGCAATTGCATAAATATCAGTTGGGCATATTTAAATTAGCATTTTGGTGGTACTATTCAAAATTTGTTTTGCCCCTTAATCATACTGGGAGTAACTTTTTTTAAATGTTTATTTCAGCAATGAAATTGTTTTCATGCCCTACTATTATGAGCCAAAATTTATGGAAAAAGTCAGCTGGGAAAGTGGGTTCTCATTATTGGACGGAAGAAATTTCTGAGTGTCATAAAAATTTGTTTTTGAACTGGGTGGTCATGTTGATGTACCCCACCAAGGACCAGAGTTTTGGTAAAGTTTTTTTAGGCAAGTAAAGGACTTGGTGTCAGGCTACGCTAACATATTGACTGCACATGTACATAATAAATTTTTGCTATAACATTCAAACCAAAAAGGTGCTCTTATCCTTAATTGCACCTTCAATACCTAAGTTTTAATCGCCCTTATTTAATAAAAATGCTGCTGGCATTTATGTTCCCCAGCACTTGAGTTGCCGAAAACCGCATCAGTAGAGGAAATGGTGTAATTTTAAATAAAATAATTGTTTGAGTATCATAACAATGTAGTGAAATTGGATTTTAAATCCAAAATATGAAAGTATATAATATATACTAATTGTATAGTGATGTATACAATAAATTATAATGAATAGTGACAAAAATGCTCATCTCATAAGACTTCCGTTTCAATATTTTATTTTGCAATTATTTACAAAATATGAGACTCGGTTACAAACTGAGCATTACTAAAATATACAGATTTTCTATTTATTTACAGTTCAATAACCATGATTTATTAGTATGGTTATTAATAATATACCTGTACAAGGTCCTGTACACTTTGGGCTAGTATTGTCAAAGGGAGTCCAACTTTAGACCCAGGGTTTAGTCCTTCACAAATGGACCTTTTATCTTTCAACATACTCTGAAAATGTGATTAATAGATGAGAAATTTTCTCACCTATTCTGACCCATCCTTGAGAAATTTTCTCACCTATTTGCGAGATTTTGACCACCACTCATGCTCCTGGAGCATAGGTTGTGGCAACCGTTTCATAGCGGAGCTATTCATTATATTGAATACTGACCACAATAGCAGTAGCGATTTATTACGTAAATGTTATCAAGGATTAGAATTGTAAATCTGGCACACCAATCCTCGCTGGTCTTGTGGTTAGGTAGCTGACCTCATGATACAGTGGTCTCTGGTTCGAATCTCACTACTGACTCTTAAAATATATAAAATTTTCATTATTTTTTCATGTTAGAGGGAAAAATTCTAAGTCCAAAAAAAGATGAAAATAATAGTTGCCCTATGAGGTTAGTGAGGGAGACCTGCTCCTAAAGCATGGGTGGTGGTCAAAAACTACCTCGTGCCACCTATTCTGACCCATCCTTGAGAAATTTTCTCATCCATTACATCACACTTTTAGCATATAGTATAAGAAAAGGGTCTTTTTATGAAGGACTAAAGTTAGAATACCAGCATATCTTAAAATGTATCAGGACTGCTAAAGGAAAAGGCAACTGAGGTTTTTGACTCCACTATTAGTAAAACCTTTTACAATTTGCATCTGAATTATACTCCAATTCACCTTGTCATGGCAGTGAGAAATTGCATTATTTAAAGGGATTAGCAGCGATAATGCGAGAGAATCGAAAAAATGTGGAAATGCATTTTTTAACTTATAAATCAGGGATAAGAGTGTACAATTCCATATAACCGCTTTAATGTTGAAACAAACCACCAAATAATGAAAAAAATGAAGTATTTGAGGATATTTGTCATGCGACGGCATCTCAAAATCTGCACTAAACAGCTGATTGCGGTTTACACCAGGACAAAATAACCAAAGATCAATAATGTTTGTGTTTGAGGTCAAACTGTATTGATCATGGTGCACAATATCACGCTGAAAATGTGTAATATACAGCGGGAAAGGCTTTTTTTATCTCAAGTCGGAATTTTGATACGCACGTATAGAAATTACGGAATCAGATTAAAAGTACTGCCCTGTCTTTAATACACGGATTTCAAGCAAACCACTTGGAGGTTATGTTCGCATATCCATGCCAGAAACAAAAATATAAAAATATGAATTTTTATGATTTTTTCGATGTTTCGGATTAACAAATCGCTGCTAATCCCTTTAAGACTTAAAGGTGCAACGAGAGATTTCACATAACAGGTACCCCTAAAAAATATGAAAATTCTGATTTTTGCACCAATTTAAAGCTTTTTATCAAAAATGTCCCCATGTGAAAGGATTAAGCTGAAAAATATTTCTTTGGTACAAAAATTGTGAAATTTATAATTTTGTATAGGAGCAAATACTATACATGTATTCAGCCTATGTTTTTATATTTTCAAATTGCCTTTTAGTTTTCACTTTCAAGGCATTTCTGTAACCAAAGACCAAGTAAGAAATCTATTGGGGGTCTTATCTATATGAAATCATTACATATGACACAATATATGGGTGCCCCCAAAATCTCGTTGCACCTTTAAAGCAATAACAGCACATTTTTTGAAGAGTATCCCCAATTTTCAAAATTTGAAATTTTTGCAGTGTTTTTTTTAGGAAACTATACCTGCAAATGAGAATGCTCAAAAATGCGTATTTATCATAAAATAAGCGAGCTGGAAATGAAATAGTGCCACATCAAGAAAATGACCTCTAACTTCACTCGCTATTTTCCGGCTATTTCATATTGGAAGGCCGTTTCCAACAGCCGTTGAATTATTATCGAAAATCTCCAATATTAATTATTCTAATTATAAAATTCCTTTGTTTGCAACACAAATTTTCGAGCTTAACCATTCACAGGTATAGTTTACTAGCCAGTGTATAAATCTCACAATTTTGGAAAATTGGGGGCGCTCTTCAAAAAATGTTGCAAAACACCTGTGTCCACTGTGTGCCAGCTGAGCAACATCAGAGAGGCTGGGAATATTTGAGGAAGTCCTATAAAGGTAATCACTTTCAAATAATTTCAGCCCAAGCAAGGATTTCAAGCACAGTACATATAGATGAGGTGACATCAATGTTTACAAACACAAGTTAGCACCTGGTCTACTGACATGTTAGAGGTGCCAAGAATATGCCCATACAGTTAAAGCATTCAATAGCCTCATCACGCCTGATTGAGCGCAAATTTTAAAAGCACAAGCCCTGCAGGTGCTCACGCATACTGCCGGGCAGTGCTTTTGTTCGTTGCCCGGCGTTGACGTCACATGTCAACTCATCTATAGGCTTTGGAGCCAAAAATATTCATCATTTGACAAATGGTATTTAGCTACCCTTTGGGAGAAATGACCCTGAACAGTCAACACACACACACACTAGTCATGAAACCACATCTCACCTGGTCAAGTTAAGTACCCAATAGTCAACACTAATGAAAGAAATATACAAAGTCAACAAATGTCTGCATGTACTAGACTATTTACTGAGCCCAAGAGGCATGGTAAAGGCAATTTACCGTAACCACTCTAGTTTTAGCCCACTCCACATTCCCCACTCTGAGCATCCTTATCCATGTTATGTCCCTAATGGCTTACCATACAAGTGTCAAAGTCATTTTATAATGGACTCACTTAAGTTGGACGGATGTTTTTGATAAATTTGCATAGTTTAAATTTTAAAAATTCTTTTAATGGAAGGACATTTTTAATGGACTCACTTTAAGTTGGACGGATGTTTTTGATAAAGTTGCAGTTTAAATTTTAAAAATAATTTTAACGGAAGGAATTTTTATCAAGGTTTTTTTGACGGTAAACCCAGAATACTTTCAATGGATCATTTAAAAAGTTTGTACTCAATAGTACAAATATATTTCTGTACATCTAGCTATATTTACAAGAGATTTTTTAAACAAATTCAGTGATAATCAAAAGCAATTGCAGGCACATGAAATGTGTAGCAAGACACAGTCACTACATGTATGGAGCATGATTAAGCAAAATGCAAAGGATTGCCAATTGTACTTTTTTCTCCAAATTGTGACAATACCATGTGAAAATATTGACCTATACAATACCCTGAGAATCCATCCTAAAAAGGGTCTTGTAATGAAATGGACAATGAAATGTCAATATTATACACAAGTAAGCAAACAATACAAGAACGGCACATGTTCCTCAAAAGTACAGCTAACAAGAACTACATAGCCAACGGGTACCAAACGCATTAGATGTACATTCACAGGCCAGGATCTGTGTTTTGGGTCACATAGATGGGTAGCATACACCCAGAATGTCTGCACCATCAACGAGTAGCAATTTGACCTAATTGTGGCAGCCAACAGTATCTGCCACACCAACTGCTCAAGAGGAGCTATATGTTGTTCTTCCCACAATGCAGTTATTTCAATACAATTTTTGACACTGGTTGTCACATGAGTTTATAGTGACAAAAAAGTAATTAACTTGCAAGTTTGGGATGAGTTCTGTTAATTAGGTACTTTGTGTCACTATAATTCATGTGTACACACCAGTGCAAAATTGAAAGTGGAAGAATTGCATTGTGGACGAACAATAGACTTCTTCTTAACCTGTATTCATTCCTTGCAGAGTCACTGACTTTGCCTGAAACTTAAAGGTCCATGGACATTGCTTTAAACCAATTATAAATCCAAACAAAAATGGTTTATTAATAGTAGGTATTGTATTGGTCTCACTGTCCACTGCATGAAGCAGTATTTTGAGAAACCGTATATTGATAAAAATGGGAGAAATATTATGTGTTTTGGTCAAGCTTTCAAAGGAAATGCCACAACGAAAGTGATTATCGCTGGCCAGACTAGGACCCGGAAGTGACGCCGAGTAAAAAAATACACGTAACGCGTCATGATCGCTTTCATCATCGTGGAAAGGAAGTGAGGTGCAGCACATGTTTTACTTGCATACGTACACAGTTGGACTTATGCGCGGTATATGACGTCGTACGGTTGTATCATGTGGCATATTTTTTCTTGATGGTGCCTAAAATTACGATAATAGGCATAAATTTGCTGTATTGTCGACGGGTGCAACAGCGGCGACCGTACCGACAAGGGCGAATCAGAAACAGAATAAGCTTTATTCAAGTTTCAGACAATAGAAGAAACGGAAAAGAGCGATATCGGGAGTGTGCGGGCGGTTAGCCCAGTGTGAGCTTGTTTACAAATTGTTAATCTGACGTCATTAACTGGTCAAAAATTCAACTCCAGCATTCTTGATACGCGTTGCGAAAAAAGGAGGCGGGCCTGTCAGTTAGGGTATATTATCCTGAAATTAACCCTTACGATGTTAACTTCTTTTAAAAATGTGTACTGCATCTGACACCAGGCTACTGTGAGTACGAACAATGGAAAATGTAAGAAAATTAAGGAAATGTCTAATCAGCCGTGTCCATGACCTTTAAGCCAATGATATTCTAAAATGTAAAAAGGTGATGTAACATTTACTTATGTTGCTGTCTGTGGAGCTCTACTTCAAATTGTCTCCCATTTTAAGAACAAATTTCAGGCAGTGGCCGACACATTTTGACAATGATATAAGGAGGACTTGCAAGCCAGATTATATCAAAAAAATCCATTGCCGGGAGATTCTTGCCTGATGGCCTACAAAAGGTTTATAATTTGTATGTTATAGTGCCCTCTATACGCCCTTTCTCATAGAAAGACAGGCAAAATTATTTCAAGAATCCTATTTGCCCGCATATGAATCATTGAAATTTGCGCAGAATGTAGATAGTTGGATAAATAATGCTAATTCAGTTATTAAAACTGTGTCGCCGTTGATAGTTTTCATTTTATTCTGGTTTTGTCATAATACAATAAGGACTTTTAAAATAGCTACGAAAAGTCACTGAACTGAGACCAGATATGTTTTTGACTCATATTTGAATTCGTTTTCAATGCCAAGTTCCAATATGAGTCATTAAGTGCACATGTTGATTGAAAAATTTTTGGGAAGAGTCCATTTCCATTATGGAGCCCCTTTTAAAATTCTCAGGAAAACAATTTTTATTGTATGGACCCCTACAACTAGCAAGTACCCTAACCTTAGGCCAAAAGATAAAGAATTATGTTATTTTGTATAAACTTTTGAAGGGTTTATATGAAACCTTGCAATTTTGAACCCTGAATGACTATAGTTATCTGAGGTTTAGGTTGCAGGTTGGCTTTGACCTTCTGGAATGCATTCTGAAGACGTTTGCCTCTTTACTAGAAGACATTGATGGACGTTGGAGCTGTTCCTGCAGCAGCAAGGACGTGAATGGGTCATTATGGAAACTCTGCCACTCGCGGTTCAGGGTCTTGTAAGGTGTGGCATCGGGCGGGTCAAAGGTGTATAGTTGCTCCTGGAATAACCGGAGTTGTCTAGAGCTTGGCCTATGGATCTGGGGAAGCAAAAAACAAGAATTTGTTAACAACGTATGCTGACTGATAAACAATAGTGCCATGTGCCCCGATCCCCGAAAAGGCATTTCGTATTGTGCCCCTTTCCATACGGGAACTGTATCAGAGGTCATGTTTACAAAAAAAAGTGGTCGTTCTCGTTTGCGACATTGCCTAAAAATTACCAATACAAAGTACCTTTTAACATGAAGTTAATATTACAAAAAATGTAGAAGAATATCAAGGACAAAAAAAGCCGAGGCATGGTGTGAAATTCACGACAAAACGTGATTATTTTCGATCGTAACTGTGCCCCTACTTGTCACTGACGGACGATACACAACTAAGTGCAACGGTCACAGATAGTGAAGTTTTTGGTATTCTCATACCTCTCACCGAAGTGTTTAGCAAACTGAGGCTGGGACAAGGTCCCGGATGGAAATGGGCACAATACGAGATGGGCTTTCGGGGATCGTGCAAATGGTCTATTGCTGAATTTGACGAAGCTTTCATACTCTGCTTGATCTCAAGAGGGTGTTATTGAGTCAATCCCACAATGCACTAGGTGGGGAAATTTCAACTCAATAGGTTTGTATGATCTATAAAATCTATTCTTAACACATAAAAAACCCTGACGTGCATCAGTTTAGCCCACAAAGCCAGTAGCGTAACAGGGCGGGGGGCACCCGGGGGCACCATCCCCCCCCCCCCCCGGCACTCTACGGGAAACAGAAGGGAAGGAAGGAAGGAAAGAAAGAGCAAGGGGAAAGAGGAAAAAAGGAGAGAGAGGGGAAGGAGGGAGGAGAAAGGAAAGTGAAGGAAAATGCAGCTCGGTAGCCAAAGAATATCTGAGTACTGCAACGGAAAGGGGGCTGGGAGGGGGAACTGTGTACTAAACGCATGGCATCACTTAATACTCCAGACAAGACAACAGATGAGACAATGTATAGAAAAGGACAGATCGGTTGTGGGTAGTAGATGACATCGTGTGTTTCAAGTATGGCACCCAATGGCCTAAAAAGGGTCAAGGAATGCATATATAACTAGGTTTGGGACCATGATAGAGCAGAATGTGATCACAGGTAGGTGCATTGACTGAAGGTCAAAGACACCCCAAAGTCCCATTGTCTTCTGTATGTCTAACAATATTCAAGGCTAAAACTGATTGGACCAAGGATCTGGATTGACCCCATGGGCCACCTATAATGGGACCCGATGTTTAGAACCTTGTCATAACACTTACGTGATTTAGTCCATTTAATAACATTTTGCTAGCTGAAAACTCAATATCAGCTGTTGTTACTGCATGGAAACACAAGGTAGGGGGTAACGTGGGTTGTTTGCGATGACTCTCCCCCTTCACTAGGCTCTCACTGTCTCCTTGTAGTAACACACGGGCGGCGCTGAGATCCTCGTAAATGCAGACGACTTTAGATGGCAGACTTCGCCAGGCCTGTTAGTGTAATAAAGAACGCAAGAAGTACTCAAAAATTAGGTCATGTCAATTGACACAAATATAAATTCTCACACTTCAGCAATAAGCCGAGCCGCCTCAGAGAGGTGATGTTTTCCCTAATGCATAATGGGAAAAAGTCGACATCCAAATTCGCGTTGGCAGTGGTGTTTGTAACACACCTTTTTATTTTGAACCCACCCTTTTATGAAAACACCCATTTTATTGAAAATAAAACACCCCCACCCTTATTAAATTCAGTGGAAATTCTACAGATGTCATACCATTTTTTCTTTTTACCACTTATGTGCAGATGTCCTACAGAGTAAGATAATTTCCTATTTTTGTTAAATTATTAAAAATCAACTTTGCCACAAGAAACCTGTGCGTTGTATTTAAGGGAACTGTCTTGTGGATGTTATACACTTTATTTTCAAATGGGGATGCATAATGCGCAACATGATTGACAGATAATAATTGCATTTTATTATCAGAACCAACCCTTTAATTTCTGACGCCTTTTTTTTACAAAACACCCTTTATAGAACAAAAAAAAAAAATTAAATAAATCAATAAATTAAAAAAAGCAAAAAACTAAAAAATTATCAATTTTTAAATTTTAAAAACCCACCCTCTAAGCGTGGTTACCAACAGTGACATCTGTCCATGTGTTATCATTGAAGAAACACAACAGCAATGCGTACAACGTTTGCAAAGTACTTATATAATTAACTTCAGTGGCTGAATTGGAAGTATATAATGAAATTGATCAAATTTGATCACATCTGCTTAAGTTCAGTCCTTTCCGGTTGCAATTTTTGAAACTAAACGTGCCGCCTTAAAAGCTAACCTCACATACAGTAATAAACTAGAATTTTCGCAGTTTCTTCGGCTTTCTCGCTGCTATTTCAAAGGATATATGCTGTGGGCTGCCCCATGACCGTTGGACCCTTGCACGTGACCTTTGGATCTCATCAACTGAGGGATTGCATGGTGCACCTCTGATAAAAGTTTGTTCCAATTGAACTCAAGTTTTCAATTTATATCAATTTACCATTTTTAGCCCTTTTTTCCACTTGATCCCTCACATGACCTTTGACCTTTCACATGACCTTTAACCTCATCAACATATGAGGGATCCATTGGTGCACCTATGGCAGAAGTTGGTTCAATTGAAGTTAAGTTCAACTTGAGTCACTTTAAAAAAAAACTTAACAAAGCATTGACACCACACCTACATTCACACAACAAACACCCTCACACATACACACATACATACACACATCAACAATGTAGTGGCCTCCAGCTATAGCTGGCAGCCCACATTAAAGGTGCCATTTGTGATCGGCTAGGACCGTCAACTTTTTGTTTATGGTTGACTAGATAACCCAAGAAAGCTATTTCAAACTTCATTTGAATTGGATGGTGGTTTTGATGTTACTTTCCAAATGTTTGTATCACGTGCCCCTAGGCAACTGTGTTGTATTCTATTCTGTTTTACGGACGAATACTACAAATTGCGAATTTCTCACAAATACGACTGAATTTGGCAGGTTAAAATTAAGCACACATGCTATATACTTGCCAGTGGTTCAATGATATAAACATCTCAACTTTTTTGCCCCTTTAAAGTTGTCCCCGGCAAAATTGGTTCATATTTTTGCAGTTGAAATGTGTAAGATTAAAATAATTTTTTCGTAATCATTAAAAATTATATTGGGATGATTTTTCATCCCATACGTTGGACTAAATATTGGATTAAAATTCCACATGTAATCATATAATTTACCACTGTCTGTATACTTTAATTTCCATAAATCCTTTTGTACTCTTTGTAAGGCATAAAAAAAATTTTTTGTTGCTCTGGCGTAATGCAAGAAAAAAATCAGAGTCGGTCGTCGGTCTTTTAATGTTTTTTTTTTTTTTTAAGAAGACACATAAAGTCTTCTTTTTTTCAAATAAAAAAAAAACATTCACATTTACATTCATGCTTTGTTCCTCAATTCCTCAAGTTATAAGAAAAAAACCAGCACTGGTGAAAAATATTGGGTCGGTCGGAAGATCTTTGTTTTTGAGAATGAAAAAAAAAAGTTGGCAGTTTTTCAAGGGTCGGTCGGGTTACGAGCCAAAAAAATAAAATTTTTATGCCTAATCGAAGGCTGGGTTTTACAATTAATATGTTGTTCAATTGCAACAAATGGTCAGTAACACCCAACTGGTTAAAGAACTTTGAATAACCCAATTGTGTACTTTACAGGTACTTGTCGTACAATGAGGTTTTCTAATCCATCCATGATCTGTACCAGGTGGCAAAGTTCCTTGTCTCATAGCAAGCTTTAGCTGTGTTGATGTGCACTTTGACCAGTAAAGCCATCTGAGTCTGCAAAAAGAATTGGTATAAGTAAGTAAGGTGCAAGTGCCAACAAGAGATGGAAATCGCAGGTTGTCCCTAAAAAAATTGAAAAGTCTGATTTTTGGCATTAATGTAAGGCTTTCTATCACAAATATCCTCATGTGAATAGGAATAAGCTGGATAATTATTTTTGGGTACAAAAATTGTGAAATCTAATTTGAATATGGGAGCAATTCAAAATTCAGCCTATGCGTTATATTGAAATTAAGCAAAATTGAAGAGGCCCTTAGAATAACTTTGACTTCTAGAAGGAAAATACATTTTTTACAAGCTTTGTATACTATATATTTTAAATTCACTAGATGAAATATAGTGTTTTTAAGTATTATATCACACAGGCCAAGGTCATCATGGGGTGACAGGTTGTGTTCAGAAGTGTTCAGAGACAAAAAAAACAACAACAACACATTATGCTTGACCATTAATAGTTGTAGAATGGCCCAATAAGAGATATCCTTAAGTAAGGTAAGGTAAAGTGTCTTGCGGAGAGAGGCCCAGCTCTCTTTCCTTAGGGCCAAAGAAATGGTTGGATTGTCCATAGATGACTCTGAACAGAAGGGATCAGCGGTCGATTTTCTTTTTTTTTGTTAATTTTCAGACTGTTCACCATAGTGTAATACGATGCCAATAAATTCAAACGAGGGTATAATAAAGAAAAACAACAATTTCAATGTGCCGAGCACTGACATGTTTCAATACAACATTTTCAACATGAATGACAAAGCCTCACAAGGGAGGAAACCTGTTCCCCCTTGTTACATGCTGGTGCGTGCGTCATTGCACAATCGCATAATCGCCCCCCCCCCCCCTTTTTTTACGAGATCTGTACTCTTGCTCACTTGTCTACACCGTGTGGAACAAAGCTGTCTTTATTTACATTGTAAGACCCAATTCATTAACATCATCTTGGGGCCCAGTGTTGTGCTAGACTATAGGCACTAAGATCACCCCTCCCCAGCCATACCCATTGGGAAGTGACTTTGATAAGAACATCAAAACTTATCATATTTTTTATTATGAGTTCATTCTTAATAAAATTTGATCTTATTAGAAACACTCGGAAGAAACGTATCAAAATTCAATACCATTCCACGGCACAAAAATTCAGAAGACGCCGATCAGTTTACCGAATCTGCAACCGTTTGCGAGCATGCAAACGGGGCAGAGATATCTCTCAAAACACAAATTAGAGTTTGTAGCCACCCAAATCGCTAGAGGAAACACCCCCATTGGTGCTGAACAGCGAGTTTTAAATTCCAATTTTGAAAACAAAAGTGCAATCTTACTCGCTAGAATTTAGCAGTTCCTTACAAAATTATACAGCGTTTGGAACCTGCATCTGCGTGCCGCTATTGTCTAGCTGTTCACAGACCGTAGTACAGATCAATGCAGACATTCATACACTGTGGCTGGTGGTCTTGGGGCATACCACTGGCGAGAAAATATTGCGAATTGCGCTTGAAGGACGACGAACTGGCAAATAACAACACTTTTAGAGACATACTAGGGTATTATTAGTTTTATTTCGGCAGATTTTGGTGCATTTTTTATCCATTTTTGTGATTCATTTTCAATTTCTTTTGATTTTTTTTTTTGTTTTCCTTCAAGAATTTTAAAAAAAGTAAAAACGGTCGGGACGGTGGTATACGGTCGGGTGAACGAGGACAATCAATTTTTTTGGGGGGGGCCTAGTGTTTGAGCCAGACTCCTCCATATAATTTTTGCTGTAGGGGGTTCGCCACTGTGAATAATACTGGTACCCATTTTTACACCTTGGTGCAGAGAAGTACTTGAGATAAAGCACCTTATTCAGGGGCACCACACATTGGCCGCAGGAGGCTCGAACCCACAACCATTGTAGTGCTCAATCCACTGGACTACATTATGATCATCCTGATAGTACGTAGCATAGTGAAATATGACCCATCATCATAAAGGGTGAAAATGTGACCCACATTGAAGCCACATATTTAACTACCTTTTGTACAGTGTCCACCCCCCAGAAAAAGTAAATACACATTAAAGAGACACTGGCACATTTGAAAGAGTGCACCCTCAAGATTTTTCAAAATTGATTTTTTTTTTGGTTGTAAAGCTTTTATATATATTAGCCCTCACCTGAAATGATTAAGCCCAAATCAGCGTCCTTATGGGCAAACAGAACGATTTTATAATTAATGTCGCCGGCGACATTAATTCAGCAGACAACGGAAATGGCATTTAACACAATAAAACACACGCTGTATGCATGCATGTTTCCCACGGTATGTACCCTGTTTGACCGGTCTGTAACCTTTGTGGTTTTAATATCAATAAGTACGAGTCTATGATATTCATAATATACACATTTGTTGATTAAAGTTGTGGAAAACTTAAAAGTTAGCCTACAAATTACCTGGGTGTCTTAAAACTCTTATTAACGTCCCTATTTGTTTTTGAGTATGTTATTTTTATGTGTAAAATGTATCTCAATTCTTCAATGGCCTAGACTATCATTTGAGAGCAAATTGAATAAATTTCATATTTTGTGAAAATGTGCCAGTGCCGCTTTAAGTGCGCACACAATTCCAATTGTCGACTCACCTTTGAAGAGGTACATGTAACAATTTCAGCGGATACCCAATGTGATATATTCCTAGCATGTTCCAGAAGAATCTTTATTTTCCCATCTTCAGTCAGTGATTCCACAAACAGACTGGGAGACAATTCTTCAGCCTTGCTTCCATTTTCTCCAGGAGCATTGTTAATACTATATTGTGTGGTGGTGGCACTGTTGTTGTTTGTGCCGACACCAATGCCCTTACAGCGCGAGTTGAGATAATGAACCGGATGGACTTTCTGGAATAAATCCTGAAAATCAAACATAATTGGACTTGCATATTAAGATTCAAAATTTTTATTATATTGAAAAAAATAGGGGCAGTGGTCCCAAATAGGTCATCTGTTTATGTGGTTGAAGGAGAAGAGAGCAATATAATGACCCCTGAATGACCTTTGACCTTCCCATCTGTTACGTACAAAAGACTCCTTGTCTCAATGTGTAAGCATACCAAGCATGAAAAAGAAGCTCTACCTTCAAGGGTATCAGCTCTGGAAAGCTAATGGCGGCCATCCACACATGCTCCTGCATGGTGGGGTGGTTGCTTCAAAGTAGGCCCACTGCCGAAAAATGTGGAATTGGCATCAGGAAAGCATCATCAATTATCTTTTCTCCAAAAAATCCTCACACAGCAGTATTGACCAAGTGTGAGGTGTATTCCGGCCACCATCGTTTAGCGGGACAAATACCGGATTTAAACATCTTTGGTTAACTAACTAACATGTATGCTAATCTTGTGATGACAGTGTGGTGCTCCGTTAGAACGGTCCCCACTATAAAATACACGCATCAATGCCCATAACTCACTCCAAATTTTCACAATTACTTTACAAATACCGTTAGTTGTGCCCCACCACCCAAGCCAAGCTTTAAGTCCAAAATAGTGGAGTCAGGAGTAGCGTCCAGCTCCAGTATGAAGTAGTGACCAGGTGTGTACATTGTAATGACTTATCAGTGGTCACTTGTAAGCTAAGCATAAGCGCACTGAAATGCAACTTCCATACAACTGAAAGGGTGGCACAGGGGATACGCGCGCGTCATCGCTTCATATTTCAGGCCAAGACAAAGTATAGCCATTATTCCCATCCCTATATCGAGAACTTCATGACTTCACTAACCTGTTGCATTAGGTGAGTTGTTGAAGCTAAGCGTGAGAATGTGTGTCACTTAGTGAGAGCCTGACTTCATCTATGAGGATGCTGGTAGGTAGGTGGTGCTCACCTCGCCTGCTTGTATGTCCTTCTTGGTTTGCACTGCGCCATGATACCCATTTTTGAAAGGCGCGAGAGTCTTGTGATGGAGACGAGCCGGGGAGGAGAAGCTTCGGGATTCTCTGACCGGACCTTGACTTGAAATTTCTGATTCAATATAAAAGGTTACTGGTAGTATATCATAATGCAAATTTCATATATCCATTGACGCAAACAAGACAACATGAAAAATAATCAAGGCATTGGTACAATGAATAAGAATGTAGAATGACCATGCAAAAAAAAATAGAACTTTCTGTACTAATATTTTCTGTACTCCAAGAGGACCTCCAGATGCAGGACCTATGCTATGGACTTTGAAGTACACAAGCCACTGGGTGCAAAGCAATCTGTCTTCATAGCCATACCCATCATATAATTAGAAATAAAAGATAGGAATTGTGTTTTGCCATCTAAATATCTTGTCATATTGGATGTGCGTCCACTTTGGCACCGGATCCACTACGATAAAATCTTGGACTGCCCTCCAATATGACACGATATTAAGATAGGCAAACAACAATCCTATCTTTTATTCTTTCTTATTTAGTTTATGTTGTTTTTAATCATCGAAAAATTTTTCTTTCATAATATTAGTTAAAGGGCAAAAATATTCCCCCACGTCAAAAATGAACCAACCCGTACGAGCTGCGTGCACTGCGTAACCTAATATACACGCACAATGTAACACTAATATCGGCTCATATAAGATAGGCAACACCAATGATATGCGTTTTTGCTTCCTAAACACAGCCCACTGAATAAGAAGTACTTTAAAAAATACTTGCCAGTGATTGCCAGTGTAAAAGAGGCCAATAATGCTAGAGGTATTTCTCTGCAGCTACTTGTGAGTACCTCCATAGGTACTCGCTTCTAACTGCCTGCTAAACACACTTTCACCGAGTAGATGTGGTTTAACTATTTCTGTGGTTTTTGTTTTTTTTCAAGGCTAAGTAATAGCAACTCTTGAGTAAAGCATAAAATGACTTTTGTGTAAAAAATATATAGTACCCCACTTGTTCAAACTGAACAGAAGTGTTGGAAGCTAAACTTCACACTCGTGCATCAGTGTTGTATACCTATTTTGTTATCTTTCTTGATACTGCTGACTGATGTCTAGAAAACTCCGCCATCCGTCCATTGTTGTCTTTCTCTTTCTGGTATTTATCCAAATTTGTAATAAACCTGTCCCGGTGGATCTACTGGAAATAATCTGTGTGAACAATTAGAAATAAACACATAACATTTCATCAAAACAGCATTTCAATGTCCTCTCTTTACACAGAATTTTTAGAATTTATGTAAAAAAATCCACGGTACTGAGTGTAATGCCGCATAAGAAATGGCAATCCTGGGAGCTCCTTCAGACTATTTAGAAATTTGGAATCAATTATGCCATTTATTTAATTTTATTATTTTTAATTTGGAATCTAGATGGAATTTGGAATCTAAGAAAATTTGAGAACGGAGAACCAAAAGAAAGAGAGAAAAAAAAGGGAAGCATGGGGAATAGAATCTAGACAGAAAGTTTGGAAGCTACAGTGAAATTTTGTACCTGAGGGATATTTTGTAATCAAGGGAATTTAGAAGGAATTTTGTATGCCTCGAGATCACCTCGGTCAATAGATTTGACTATGCCCCTCATGAATCATATTTGTATAATAGGTGTATTGGACCACCCTCAGAAAGATTGAGCATCAGAGGATATTGGGTTGTGAAGAAATGAACATTCTAACTGGGGACGAAATAGATCAAGTGGATTTGGCAGTGTCGTTACATTGGTTTCTGACAGTCAGAATGACTTGCAATTAAAAAAAACAAAACGGAGGGCGAAATGATATCAATATGGCGTGATTGTTTATAAATGATACCTACGATTACCGACCAAAATTTAAGAAAACGGTTATTTCTCACAAACGATATCCTGATTCTCAACTTTCTTGGTTTGGTACAATACATCCTATCTACTAAGAACCTTCTTATTTTTTTCTCTCTGGAGTACCCCCTTAAAGATTTTTTCATGTTTAACTTAATACAGGGAATGTTAGAGTTTCCGCGTTTCCGCTTATTTCCGCGTTTTCTTTGCCCTCTCAGCGGTTTTTGTATCCCAAATCTAAATTCGCGGTTCTTTAAAGGAAAACAATCGGGAAAATTCCCATTTTTATTCCACCGTTTCATTTATTTCTTAAACGATTGGTAATGAACTATGTTGAAAGGCATTTTCGCGAACTTTAACCCCAGCATCCCATCACAAAGGCTAGTGAGAGCCTCCATTGCGATGTGTAATCTTTGTTTTTGACCGTGCCTATAGTATATGTTAATTTCACCATTGGCTAATCTCGGCACACAAACGCATTTTACACCGAATTTCACTCCAAACCATCCAGTCTTTTTCAAGGAACAATAAACCTATAAAGTTGTGACACAAAGACTATTTATTATGGCCAATGTACATTGCCATAGATAGATATTCGGACAAAAGCGGAGCAAATTCATGAAGAAGATCGGTAGAGAAGGCCACGGCAAAGCATTGAGATTCTTCACATGCATCACAGGCGGAATTTCCAATCCTGTTTAAAAGCATCTGATAGCAAGTGATTGATGTAAAATATGGTTAGTCACCTTTTTGTTTCCTGAAAATGTTAAATTCGGTCATAATTTTTGTCACATGCCATCTAACTTAATAGTTTAGTGGTAGCGAAAATGCCGCATGTCTGTCAAATTCGGAAACCCTCATGACACTGAGTGTTGGGACTAGGATTGCTCTGTAAACGGGAAGTTCCCGTATTTCCGCGTTTTTTAAACATGGCCACTCCAAACATCCCTGTACCTAAAATAAAAACTTAATATTCTCTCTTTTTAAAAACGAAACTTTTTGCCGCAGCGCACATCAACAAATATAAAATGACAATTAATATCCTTTGATATGCTAAATAAAGAACATCCTGTCACTTACTCTCTCAGTGGTGAAGAATAAAGCTGCTCAAGTAGTGATGAGTTGGGTCTGAAGTCAACCTCATATAACCTTCTACCCACACTTGTAAAAGATCTATTTGCCGACACAAAACTTAGATCCTGTTTTCCTTGTTGATCACTTTGGTATATACTGCAGCATGTGGGAAAGATTTTTTAAAATATCACTTTATTTATTTTTCTAATTTTAAATAAAAGTAGTAAAAGTATAAAAGTATTATACTTTAGTTCTGTGGGTGGATAGGATGAACAATTTTAATCTTTTCCCATAGTTGCCTTGGTACTTAATATCCATTCCGTTGCATCTAGAAGCTGTTCAACGACCGGTTCAACGATAGGTTCTCCGACATCATGCAATGTGTTAAACATTTTGTTTACTCCAATGCAAGATTAATCCAGACATGTCACTATGGAATATTTGGTTGTTAAAGTATGTTTCGTGGCCTCCGAAAACGCTATGCTGACCAACGTGTCACCCCACTTCATACAAAACAGGATAAAAATGAAGACTTACCAAGGTTAATTTTGCCATGGCAACTACCCCTTTAACAATGTTGAAACCATTTCTGACCGGATCAAATTGATTTTGATGCTAACATTCTCCAGATTTTCCTGCCATATGTAGTTAATTTGGTGAGGAGGTTTATGCATAGGAAAGGTCATGCTGGGCACACAAAAACCACAAACATATTTTTGCACTCCATTAATTTATAGTAAGGTCTTCAAACTTCTAAATTTAGTCCAATCCTTTGATGTCAATGTGCCTCTGTGGTCTACACATCATACAATGGAACAACGCAACACACTTGTTACTGATGAAGCTTACTTCATTTGATAAAAACGATTATTTAATCTCGTGTCGTAGCCCGGAGACATTTACAACAAACTATCAAACAGAAACAATGCAACTTCAAGGCAGAAGCTTATCAGCGCCAGTGTTGCAACATTGAAACAAACTAACCAAATACCAAAAACCACAATGAATGGGAAGTGAAAGCTTTCATGGTTCCTTTGCCCCTATCAAATGAACCATGAAGAGAGTGGTAAATTCTGAAGTTTAACCCCAATATCACTTATAAATCCAGAATGAGAGTACCAAGAATAAATCAGCAAGGAGCCCCACGAGATTTTAACCCGGGCCATGGGGTCCCAAGAGGCAAGTCCCCTAACCATAGACACACACGCCACTCTCTTCATGTATCAACATATATAAACATAGTGTTTATTTGCCATGAAAAAATCTACACACTGGAACTTACACACATGCACAGGGAACGTGTCTGAAAAAAATCTGTTATCAAATGACAGCCTGGGTACTGAAACATGGGACCTCTTTCATCATTGGCCTTCACGTTAACACTCACAGTCATAAACTCACCCAGCTGCAGCACAGAACTTCTCCTTGATGAACTGAAAGAGCTCTTCTGATGTTGCAAAGTAATGATATGTGTAGAAGAAATGATGAAGATAACCATCTAACAGAGATTGTCTGCAACAAATACATCATGGAAGAGTGTTTTGTAAGAACTCTGTCATATGCTATTCATTGAACAAAGTTATGTTATGGCATAAGAAACATAATGTCAAATATGTAAACAGTATATACATCAAGATTTTGCAAATGAATCAAATCTTAACCTACAATCTAAGAAAAAAAAGGGTTGCAAAGAGGTTCTAAACTTGTCCTCTATATGGGACCCTGTAAGGTTCTTCAACAACCAAAAATAGTTCTTTAACTGCTGTATAGCACCTTTTATGGTTTTGTTATGAACTTTTTGAGTTCTCAAGATTTTTAAGAAGCATTATTGAGGGTTCCCATTCTTGAAGGTTCATATAGAGGACAAAAAATGTTCTAAAGCATATTTAGTGTCCTTCCAGCTATGCTGGTGCCACCAAAATCCTTACATCTGGACTGTGAGACAAAAGATATCTTAGTGGTCCTTCCATCTATGGCTGGTGCCACCAAAAACACCCATCCATCCATCTGGACTGTGTGCCAACAGATATCTTAGTGGTCCCTCCAGCTATGCTGGTGCCACCACATCCAATCTAGCCATCCATCTGGACTGTGTGACAACAGATATCTTAGTGGCCTTTCCAGCTATGCTGGTTCCACAAACGCATTGATTACCCCCCCCCCCCCCATATTTTTTACCCCCCCCCACCCCCCCCCAAAACCCCCCCCCCCCCCCCCCCAAACCCCCCCCCCCCCCCCCCCCCCCCCCCCTCAAACAGTTTTCAGAATATGCTGTCTTCACTAACACCCCTTGCAAATAGAAAGAGAACATCCAATGGTTCTCCTCCTGGAGACTCTGCTGCTTCTACTGAAGTGAACGACAGCATGGATGTCTTCAGTAGGTCTAAGATGTAAATGGTCTGTACCATGCTGATAAAAGAATCAAAAGAACACAACTTTTGTAAGAGTAGAATAATCGGTGTATTGTGTATTCAATTTAAATTTCTACTAATAGTGGAGGGCCTATGTTTCCATAGAGTGATTTTATGAAGTTCATGTAACTTGTTTTGGCAACCACTATACTTATTCTACTGGGTCTGACTAATTCAGAAAAACATGTTGCCATTTTTTCCGTTGACCGTTTAGTTACCTTGACACAGGTCAAAGCGGTCATACACGTCAAAGAGATCGACCCTTGGTAATCCAAAATGTTGCAATTCATAAGGCATGTGTATACTGATATTTATTTTGTTATTGAGCTTTTGTTTTCTTGTTTCTATGCAAATAGCTAATTCGGCACTACATAAATTTGCCATTATTCAGACTCCAGTCCTGTCCAAAGCAGAGTTAGGCCTCATGTGTTGCACACTGTAATAATTGAAACCCTACTACACACCCCCCATTATACCTTGCGTTTAATGCCTTGGCTAAGGTAAACTACGTTGTTTTATGAAAATGTGCAGAGAAAACTGGTTGATGTAGTCTTAATCCAATCCTGGATGAATGGTTGTTATAACCGTACACAAAGCTAAACACACACGATTCGTCACTACAGAGACAAAAGTTAGTATACTATTATCTTTTAGTCTCAGTCATAGATGTGATGTTTTCAATTATTCCTTCCATCTAAAGCCGGGGGGCATGGGTCTTGATAAGGGGATATCATGCATGACCAAAGAAACACGTAAAAGGGGTATTTTTTTCAAGATTTGTGCACGATACATACGAACCGTGAAAAAGGGTAGCAAAACAATGAAAAGCTAAAAAACAAAGTGTACTTTCACACGTGACTTACATTAGGGTACGGTTTGGAATATTCGGGTTTGTATCGTATTTGGCTCATTCTGTGTAATGAGTCTATTCCATATACAAAGAAACAAATTTCTACTTGCTTAGTGGTCAATTTGCAAAATACTTTTATGGGTACGGATTTTACACTTATCAACTTGTTTAGGGATGCTTTTAGACCTATTAAATTACTTGGACTTTGTTTACATGGTACTTTTTGAAACTCCTTGTTTAGGGGGCGCGGGCCTTTGAAAAATGTGACTTTTTGGTAAAAGCAGACTAACGCCCTAAAAATGTCTTTTTGAGCATCTTTCACTATCATCGATTCTTTAATTCTGGACAACGGCGTAACGCACAGAGCTTGATCAAAGCGTTCATGTATTCAATTACGGCCACGACACGCCCTACTGCGCCCTTCATTAAACGCTATATATTGCCGTTGTCAAGGGCATTGGAACATATGCTTCCAAGGTAAGGATCCGCACATACGCGGTGTTTTGGTCGGTTCGTGTCGGCCCTCCCCCACCCCCCCCCCAAAGAATAATGTACGTTTATAAAATTTGGACTTTCTTGTCAATTTCTCTACCTTTTGGACCATTTTATGGCCAAAATCACAAAACTCGACCGTTTGCCCTATGTGGGATTTTTGTGTGTGTGGTGTGTGTGTGTGTGTGTTGGTGAGGGTGCGTGAGGGTGTGTGTGTGTGTGCGTGTGGGGTTGTGACGGCGACCGCTGCTGATCTCAAGATAATCACCACGATTGCCCACATTCATAACTAAACCTCAAAAGCTTAGTGTAGATATTTGGAATTCTGTAACCAGTAGATCCTCACGTTTTGACTATTGGCATACGCACAGAGTTTTAAAATTGGTTCCCCGTCCTGGCTTTGGCATCCACAAAGACTTTCTGCGCTTTAATGACATCTTCCAGCTAAAATGCAAACAGTGCACAATTCTAGACACAAAATATAAACTTTCGCAATGTAGATGTGTAATAATTACATGTATGAAGAACCCACCAATCTTAACATTTTCTGCAAGAGGTTCTGTGACAGGATTTCCCAGGATACTGGTAATGATATTTGTGGTGCTGAACCAATTATAACACATATAATCTGGAATCTATACCTCTGCAAGTGATTTTTGATCCTCCAGTGGCATGCCAAAGTGGTATCTTGGCTGGTTTATTGGCATACACTCTATACACTAAGCCGGAAAATAATGAAAACGTATGTACATATTTTGTCGGCAACACAGACTCAACAACAACACCCCCCCCCCATTAAAAATGGGTCCCTGGGATGCCCTGCTGAGCCAAATAACAACCGCCAGCATGCATCCTTATACACTCACATACATTCATAAGCATACCGCTTCCAGTGAGGCGGCATACGCTAAGGTAAATATTCTAAGTAACTGCGCCAACAGTTGCATGTGATTACCCGTTAGGACGGCTTTCATGTTTGTAAAACATCATTTTAAAAAGATCTAATTCACGGTATTTTGGTCACGCCAAATTCCCATTTATTATGCCATAGTCCGATACTGGTGAACAACCCAGCACTCAAAAGGTAACTTGTTCCTGAGTAAACCTAGTACAACAATACACAATCTTGATTTGAGGTTCAGAGGTTTAAATGTTTCTTCTCAAATAAGAATAACGTTTAGAATATATGACTGATATCAAACAAGCTCAACTGATTTTCGCCACTGCAAGTTACAGAGAGACAGGAAAGGTCTCCCGCCCGGTATATTCACACCCAGGACCTCAATGTAGAAGATCTGACTTGAACCACTATGCCATATGGACAGTATGTGATCATGCTGAAATCTGAATCCGATGGTTGCTTAAAGGTACATTTTGTTGATCCTAACAACCTATTTTTAGTTAAAGCAATATTATCACATTTTTTGAGAGCGCCCCCAATTTCAACCATTTGATATATTTTGCCATTCGTTGGTATTGGCTAGGAACTATACTGCGAAAACGAAGAATGCTAAAAAAATGCGTCAGTTATCAGCGATAAATAGAAGCCTATTTTGTAATTAGAATTGCGATCCCATATTGGACTTAACGCGGCATAGCTGGAAACGCTACGTTTATGTCCTGCCAGGATGAATAGTGCCACCTCGGAGAAAATGACCTCTAAACGTGGACCTTCCTGAAACTATTAAAACAACTAATGGATTAGCTTAGACACGTACATGGCACTACTTTCCGGCTATTTCACATTGGAAGGCCGTTTCCATCAGCCGTTTTATGATTATCGGGATCCCCGCGATAATAATTATTCTAGTACAAATTCCCTTCGTTGTGACACATAGACTTTTCGAGCTTACACCAGTCACAGGTATAGATGGATTTATCCTATGAGGTCACATCTTGACATCAGGACGCCCTCGGTTGTTTTCTTTCTGGCAGGCAAACGATATTACAGTCGTTCAATGACAGACCACATAAAATCTGGTCAGAAATGACTTGCAGAACCTTTCTTGATCTAAAATCTTTCGCAATATGCAACTGGTAGCATTAGCAAGCATGCTTATATGACTGTTGGTATTATTTTAATTTGAGAACCAAAGTTAGAGCAAAAAACGAAATTCACCTGTGCAGGTATGTGGCTCTCCTGCCAGTTTCTCTCTCTTACACCACAGGGGCGCTCTTCAAAAAGTGCTACTATTGCTTTAATGGTTGAACTAAACAACCCAGGAAGCTTATTTCCAAAATTTTTCAGTTGATTCTGAGAGTGCATTTTTAATGCTACGCGCAAATGTTTGCATCAATGCTACTCCATAGGCCGCTGTGTTGAAATTTGTCCGTTTACGGACCGAAAATTCACAATTAATAATTTCCTTCAAGAGCAGATGATATTACATCATACATACTTATCCAGCGGTCCAGATGATATTAAAATCTCACTTTTGGTCAGGATGGGGGGACAGAGGCTTGGATCACAAAAATTGCCCTTTAATTAACCTTTGATTTTCTCCACCTAATTGCCTACAGTACATCTACATGCCGGCTATCATCAAGCAGGTCCATAGCCAGGTTTTTTTTGCTGAGAGAGTACACATTTTGTCCTGAGTGGACAGGTTCTCAAATTGGGCCTTTTCACCTTTGAGCAAATTGACCATGTGGGACCTTTTTGCCAATCATAAAAAAACTTATTATCGTTTCGCTTTCGACAGTATATTACTTTTACTCGGGCCATTTTGGGCCGTTTTTTGTTCAGCTGATTCCCGTAAAGTCGTGGCAATTTCGGCTTTGAAAATGGTACGTGCAAATTACTGGCTTTGCTGGGGTTTTGCCCCCTAAAATTGTCGGTGTATTTCTTATCTTAAAGTTTTTTTTTGGTAAAAACGTGTTTAGTTTTGTAAAATTTGTTTGTTTTTATATAAATGGAACGTTCGGTTGTTTCGGATTTTGAGGTATGTACAAGATCAGCTATCACTGTTTAAAGTTGTATCGGAAAACTGCGCTTTCTAGAGAGCGTATTTTTTTAAAATCGCGTATATGTGTAGTGAAAATACATGTTGCTGCCAAAAAAAGGAAATTCGTGGTGACGGTTGATTTCCCCCCGATTCCCCTCGGGCGATTATTAACGTCAGGGTATTTGGTAAGTACACGCGTTGTAAGGCGAGTAGTTCGAGGTTACTCTATAACTGGACACTCCCCATTGCGCCCTGGCTATGACATTTCAAGCTAATAGCGGGGGTTACCTGGAAGAGCTTTTTGACGAAATAACCAATGATATCATTGCCCGCTATCCCTTGTATAGGTCATTGGCCGAATGACGAATCTCTCGATATTTTTGTGGCATTTTCCCCCTATAATTGGTCGTTGGTTCGAATGCACTTTGGCTGATTTTTTTTTTTGGGGGGGGGTTTTCTTTGTTTTAATTGGTTTTAGAAATTTTTTTATTGTTTGGTGTAAGCAGAGATGTTTTTTTCGCATATGACCATCACAAAAGTCATGCATATAGGCCTAAAGCAAACAAAGACTTAACACAAATAAACTGCATAAAATACACCTGGATGAAATAAAGAAAAGCATCAGTACAAATTAAAATAAAAAATAAAGAAAACGAAAAATAATAATAACAGGTGAGAAAAATAGATAACAAATATTTCAAATTAAAAAAAAAACCGTGTACACTAGTCTTAAAATATCATTACAATAATAAACGTAAAATAAAAAAAATAATAAATAATTACATATTTTTTTTATTGTTTTTACTGATTTTATTATTTTGTATAAATGAATAAAATAACAATGGAACCAAATAAATTTTAAAAAATCACTACCAATAAAATAAAGAAAACGACAATAAAAAATAAAAGCCAAAATGGTAAAAAAAATAATATAAACGAAGGAATTGTTCGCGAATGAATTGTAAACCCCCGGCGTCATATTTCAGCCTTGTCAAGAAAACTACGTTCAATTCTTGACATCCTTCACCTTACAACCTTGCATGTGTGTATTATCATACCAAATAGGGGCCACCACCAACAGCTACAACACCACCACTGCGATTCCTTACCGCACAGATTTTTTCCAAGTGTCACTGCATCTGGAACACCCCTACCCGCTTTACTGACTTTTTTTCCACAGCTTAGTCATTGGAGATTTTCCGGAGTCGCCTGAAGCCACTCACACTCCACTAGCTAGCCACACGAACATTCTTTTTACTTGCACCAGTTTTTGTTCCTGCACATTTGTTGATCTTTGTTCCTGTAACCAGCACCTTTTTCACCGAGTACAACAATACTCTTATACTACTGAATGATGTATGATTGGAAGATAGATAAGATCGATGCGTCCAACTTATCAGTCACGTCAACCTAAAAAAACTTGCAAGTTGCTTGAACATGCAGCCACGGAATTACAATTCATCTTTGCATCAATGCAAACATCTAAACAACTTGCAGAAAATCTGCTTCAATTCAACATACAGTTCCAGCCAACCTCGAGATGGCTCAGGGCGAACCGATAGTTAACAAAGCATCACACCCACCGCCAACATGAACCCACTGCAACGCACATTTACCAGCCTCGCCCCCCCCCCCTCACCAGCCCCCACCTAGCCAGCAAAACCTGAAACCAGAGAGCCAGAACCGCGAAATTCTAGTTTTACTTTTACAAACAAAATTAGACATTTTTGAATTTGGGAAAATCTCCCACTATACAAGGGCTGCATGCAAGTATAAGCAATCCATTCTGTAGAGTACTGACGTCCCATAATCAATTCTCTCTTCCCCCAAGGATGACGTCAAATGACAGTCGGGAACACGTGAAGTACATTTGTAATGTTGCAAAATGTTGGATTTTGTCCAATAGTGATATTAATGTATGGCCAATCAATATTATGTTCAATTGCAGTGGCATTAAAGAGGCATTTTGCATCAGTCTACAAAAACCTCATTCCCTCCCGTTCCCCCAACTTACCTAAAAAGTTGAGATTTTTAATATCACTGACATTAGAAACACACATGTGCCTAGTCTTAAGTGCAAATTCGGTAGTAGTCTGTAAGAATTTGCAAATTTTATTTTTCTTTCTGTCCATAAACTGGACAGAAATTATAACAAGTGTCCTATGGGTCTCACAGTGGAACCAGCATTTTTGCTCATATACAAAACCGCAAGGCCGATCAACTAATAAGTTGTCTAACTTTTCTCAAGGATATCTAGTGAAATCATAAAACAGAGTCTGAATCACAAATTACCCTTTAAAACCTTCTTTGCAGATATTCTTCTAAAATTGTTTTCTTGCATCACAGAATAAGGGCGCGTTCCCCCCACTATGGTGTTTGGTACCACTAGGACATGGTACTCGATGCTATAGAATCTATCCCCCGTCCTGGCGTGGAACGCGTTTTTCAGTGGACTCGGACCTACACCGAGATCGGGTCCGAGACCACCTCAATGTAGGTAGTCTCGGTACTACGACGTGGTACCAAATGCACAGTGGGAAGGCGTTTGTTCATCGTAAGTTGGCCCGGCTCACATATCAACCGCTGAAACCCTGCCTTGGCTGTGAGCAAGACCCTGGGAGCAAGGACAAAATTATCGCAACAAAATCCGTATTTGTTTCTACATTGGAATTCACAATATACCCTGACACATCTACACATTTCTTCCTGATTAGTTTCTCTATTTGTATATATATTTACCCTTAGTATAAAATACGATACTTGAAGAGATTTGTTAGCGATAACAGCAGCGGTGAAAACGCGGACTGACGGACATCCTACACGTAAACAATGACACTTCGGGTTGTTAGGCGATGAGTCTGAAATGGACCGGTACACGCAACATCACGCTGATTTCATCTCAAAATGATAACCTAGTAATACGTGTTTTGTTCGACAATCAACCTGTTTTACATCACCATTTTTCATCAGAGAAGCTATGTGTTTCCATTTAAGTATCCACGGAGGACCGAAGATCATATTTTGCAAATAAACTATCATGACGGAATGTAAAGGAACAACATCCGGGTAAATTGGGCCCGCTCTACATCGGCATTGGCCCGTATGGAGTACTATAAATGCGACGTTGAGAAAGCGAAATCAAGTGGGCCGATCCCACTTCTATGTGGGACTCGACCTAGGTCCGAGCACATGTTTATAGTGGGAACACGACCTAAGATACCTCTGGTGTCATGAAGGCCCCCCCTTGGAATAGTCTGTATGTTTTATATTTATACTAAATGATCCATGTATCACCTTGAAAGAATGAGAGCATTGGATTGTATTTCTACAGGATGAATGAAGGGATTACTAGCCATGAGGTGTTTTTTTTCATTGGGTTAAAAATGGGTTCACGGTCTGGATTTTTACAATTACCAAGATTATGCATGCAATATTAAGATGGCCCCACAACTGTGGTTTAATCACATTGTTATTGTAAAATGTTCAAATGAGTCATTAATATTCCACCTTTCCAAAGGTATACAGCAAAGCACATGCATGACATTTCAAGTTCTTTCAACATGTCATGTTAGGAGTTCACTAATTGTTTAGTCTGTAGAGTGGATTACAGCAATAACACGCACATTTTTTGGACGATCCCCCCATTTTTCCGGATAATTTTTGAGAATTTTGCACAGTTGCATTGTAATTGGCTAGTAACAATACCTTTGGGCTGCTAGAGCGCAACATTCTCTATGTGGTCGTCAAAATGAAGAATTTTGTAGTTAAATAATTAATATCGGAGATCTCTGATAATAATTCACAGCTTTTTCAAACGTCCTTCTAATATGAAATAGCCAGAAATTGCGCTGGTATGTGTTTTACACCATCCATTAGCATGTTCCTTCGGTTCAAGCAATTCAAGTTAGAGGCCATTTTTCAGAGGTGCATTATTTCGGGACTAATTCCCCATGACGGACATAATGTGTCCGTTGTTCCAGCTCCACCATTAAAATTACAATCAAGGATCCCAATTCTAATTACAAAATTGCTTTCTTTTATAACAATCCGCATTTTTTTAGGCAGTACCAACGCAGGTATTTTTCTAGCATTCCAACACAATGTGCAAAATCGCAAATTTTGAAAATTGGGTGGTGCTCTTCAAACTGTGCTGTTATTGCTTACTTCTTTTCTCACAAAATTCAAATGAACTATTTGGCTGCTTTTTTTTAGTCCCATTTTTTTTCTAGCATAGATTAAGAGACACCTGGTACCACCGTACAGTTATCCACTCATGATCACAGGTCACAGGTTTGACTCCATTGGAGCTAGCAGTTGATTCTTTGAGCAGATCAGTGCCAAGGGTGTTCGAGTCCACTCACAATCCACCAGTTTGGGAAATTTCATCTCTATAAGGTCATGTGATCCCACAAATCCTATTTTAAACACATAAAACCCGACTTTTACACTCATTTTTATCAGAGCCAACAAAGCATTGTACTTAAGCAATTTTTAGCATGATCATAATGTCTTGTGGTTCTTAAACTTCTTGACTAGTTTGTGTCTTTAACGACACGATCAGTGATTTTAACAATATTGAAATTTGCAGTGAAAGCTTCTACTTGGAAGGATAAGTCTGTAGAATCTCATAATTACCTTTTCCAGCTGTAGAATTGACAGAAAAGAAGAAAACGCAGTGTTTTTTCCAAGTTACGATGCTCCATTCAATTACGTTTTGTAGTAAGTGTCCTTATTTTCAGTAATGACTAAAATCTTCGATTCTGTCCTTATTTAGGTTTGCTTTTCTGGTCGCTATCATTTGTCAGGGTATGTTAGGATACCTGTACTTGTTACATACATGCAAAAATCGTATTTTTGCATGATTTTTTTCGATTTGCTGATTAGCAATCACTGATAGTGGTCTTTAAAAGTACTGACATGTTTGTACAGACTGTACAAAACATGTACAGTACTCCCGTACAGCAGTACAATATAGGCATGTTAACAATCCATTATGGGGATTGGTTCAAATCACTCTCGGATCAGTGGCATAGCTAGGATTTTTTATATTGGGGGGGGGGCAGTTGGTCACATCTAAGCGACAGAAATGTCTCCCAAGGGGTAATTCTTGGCTGATTTTTGTACAATTTTTGTCGCACGCTGACCATTGAACTTTAAACCTCTAGTAGATGTGACCTATGACGTCACTTGTTGACATTCAGGACGCCCTCTGTGTTTTCTTTCTGCAGGCAAATATTACAGTCGTTTCTGTGACAGACCACATATAATCTGGTTATAAATTACTTACAGAATTCTTTCCTTAATCTAACTTGGTCACAAAATGCAGCGGGTACATTAGCTTAGTATGCTTGATAAGAAAGTTAGTATAATTTATTCGAAACAAAAGTTACAGCAAAAAACAGAATTTCCCCATGCAATTATAGGTGGCTTTTGCCTGCCCGTTTTCTCTCTTACACCAACAGGGGCTCCATAAACATAAACAATGTCACATCATCTATACCTTGCCAGCAATCTGGCCGGCAAGTGCCATGACCTGAATTCTTCAGTGAACCAAAACACTTCTCATACCACGAATCAAAATATTGTGCTGGGGGGTGGGGGGGGGATCACGGCCCTCATTGCATGCCACGAGGCAAGACACTTTACCACCTGGCTACCTCTCTCCACCTATTAAGAACTAATGAATGGGTAAATGCAGGGGTTCTCAATTATATTAGCTGAAGGGCCAGAGAATGCCAAACATGTTTGAAAGTGCCCTACTTGCGGGCCAATAACACTGAATTCTTATGTTCCCTTTTTCTTTTCGAGCAAGTCGAGGAACGCAAAAATCATGGTTGGCGGGCCGGATTTGGCCCGCGGGGGCCCGCCTATGGAAACCCCGGGTAATGCATATGCGGACAGTTTAAAACCGACTCTAGGTGGTGGAAAGTTACACCCCCTCCCAAAGCTCTTCCCATCCCTAGCAAATCACTATGGGAAATCTGCCCTAAAAACCAAAGAAAAAACCTCATCATACCTTGTTGCAAAACTATAGACAAATTGAAGTCCAGTCCCCACTGTTCTGCATAGCATTTTCAAGGTGCCGTTTAGCTGATTCCAGAACTCAATCTTGTTGGTCATTTCCTGTCAGTTGTTTACTTACTTTTGGCCACATTGTTCTTGTGGGTCCGACCATGTGTACCATAGAATATTGAAGTTGCAGATTATTTTCTGATTAAAGGTGAATTTCGTGATCCTAGCACCTGTTTTTATTTAAGTTCACTGATATTCCCAAGAAAAGGTTATCCCCAAAATTTCAGTTGATTCTGAGGGTGCGTGTTTGATGTATAAAATGTTTGTATAATATTCACGGTGCCCCATAGCACTGTACATGATTTCACCTGAAAGAGCGACCTACTGCTTCAAATTAGGCGGGATTCCCATTTTTCACGATGAAGAATATTGGCATCGGAGGTAACATTAACTTGCGCACTGGTTATAAAATTGTTCCGGGCGAGTCTTGTATATCTGAAATACACACTGACCTTTCCTTCTGTGTGGACGTACTTAAGTTAACCTCATACGCAATGTAATCTCGTAATTGGTACTCAATGCGCTATTGTCAGTCTCCGACGACCCTTTTACAATACGATAAATGTAGCGGCGACCACATACGGCCCCAAGGCAAAGAGTGATACCCGTCAATAAGAGATTTTGATCGATCAATACTGCTAATTGGCATAAAAGATTTCTCTCGTGCCGCGCGGCTTATAAAGGTTCTGTGTGGAGGTTGTTTATTAAAATGTGGAATATCGGTGCCGGCTAAGATATTTTTTGCGTGGGACATGTTCCGTCGGAGGCTTTCCTCCGAGCATACATTTGCTCCTGAAACTGAGAATCTCGTCTTAGTCATAAATTAGAATTCATGTTTACCCTTGTTGTAGCAGCGTACGCGATTGGTAAATACGCGTCAACTGACCATACATGGCTGCCATGACGAACACCGAAGTGGTAAAAAATCATGCAGAATGTTGATATTAACAATTTGATTTTGTAAATAAAAGCTATCCAAATGTGGTAAAAGCCCTGAGGCATAAAAACCAGCATTCATAACCCAAAATCCTATGAATGAACCCCTAAACATGTTACTAAATACTAAACTGATACAATAATACCTTTTAGAGCAGAGCATGGACCCAGGTCAAACATCATTTAACCACCCCCCCCCCCACCACCACCACCCACTATCGAAAAGGGGGGAAGTGCCAGTTTGGCCTCCCCCTAGCCAGAAGAAAAATGCCATATTTTTGGCAAAAATTCAACAAGTTGGGGCAAAATCTCCAATTTTGGCAAATCAAGACAAAATGGGGTTTTAATCTCTTCAAAATTTTGGTTGGTTTTCCCCTTAATTCACTTCTCTCTCTCTCCTCTCCACCCTTTCACTTCCCCCATTCCCCCTCACCCCCCCCCCCCCCCGCCCCACCCCCACACACCACACACAACACACAAAAACTCTGCGGCCCGCCCCGGTAAAACAACTACCAAAAAGTTTCACATGTTTAGAGTACAACAATAAGAACGAAAAACCAAAAGCTAAGTTTTGAACTCAATTTCTGTCCTAATCAGCCCCAAAGAGAAGTGTGCTTGATACTGACCATCTTTTACGTACATAGAATTTTTCTGCTTATCACACCTAATATTCACACTTAGGTGCAATTCATAATTGAAAATTGCACAAAACGCATTTTTCAAACGAAATGAGAGTGCATTTCCGGAAATGACCTGTTGTCCCTTAAATATCATCAATTGTTTTGTACCTTGGCTGCTATCTCTTTCTTTGAATAACTGTCCAATTACACTCACAAGTCACTTAATCTCCACCCCTGTCTAAATGGTACAATCGAAACCATGGCGGCTTGTTTTTTCGATATTGATTCTCAACATAAGAAAGCTTTGTGGTGCATCACATTAAGATAAAAGACCATGCTTTCCAATATTATCAGTCTACCGCGAATATCGCTTGGGGTCCAATGAAGCAAGCGAGGTAAAGTGCCTTGTCCCAAGTGCACAACACATTGGCCACAGCGGGGCTCGAACCCTAACTTTTGGATTATGAGTTGGCGGTCAATATCCACTGGACACAAATGCCCTCATTTGTAACATTTCAATTCAAAGCTCCATCTCATTGATGTGCAATAAATACTTGTAGTTGTTTGCTTCTTTATGGAAAAAACAACATATTTTAGATTGAACTATGCTCTGTTGACTATTTAAGGCTTCTGTCGAGAAAACTACACTCTTGTGTACTTTAATCGGTGGTTGGTCTTTTGCCAAGTTGCAATCTGTTGTAGCTTCAGACTGCATGGCACATTTTTCTTCCTTTTTCTGTCAAGTCTTCAGTTGGAAAAAGTAAACTTCTGAGAGTTCTACAGACTTCATCCTTCATTTTTAAGCTATTCATGCCAAATTATAAATATTTGACTCTTTTGGATAATCCACTGATAGTGTCTTTAAACGATTGTTAATGCATGTTTGCAAAACATAAAATATACCTTTTTACTAACACGTACATTTACCTTTGCTTTGTTGAGGTATCCAGTAATTTCTGGTAAACTGTCAGTTTTATTTCTCATTCTCCTTTCCATCATAAGTTGTTGCTCAACATCTTAAAAAAAGCAAATGATAATTTAGCAAATCTTCCATTTGTTTGAGGACCATGGTCCCATCGCTATAGCCTCTTTCCAAACCCCAGATTTTTACCGGAAGTGGTGGAAAAGTTTGGTATCTGAAGAAAGCCTCCTAATTTTGTCTCATTTATCCTGTTGAAATCTTAGGGCTAAATGATGTTTGGTTTAAATGGTTCCCCTTTATCCGATCCAATATTAATTTTACCCTTCGTCTATGGATAACAAAATGCGTTTTAGCTCTCACATCAAAATGGGTGTTGAAATATAATTACGGTGCACCACCTGATCCTCAGCCTCGACCTCCGCACATCAAACCTGGATTGTTGGTTACCACTGGAAAAAGCTTGTATTTTTTTAAACGTGAGTGAGTGAGTGAGTGAGTGAAGTGAGGTGAGTGAGTTGAGTGAGTGAGTGAGTGAGTGGAGTGAGTGAATGATTAGTGAGTGAATTAGGTCAGTCAGTCAGTCATTCCCGTCAGTCAGTCGTCAGTCAGTCAGTCAGTCAGTCAGTCAGTCAGTCGTCAGTGAGAGTCAGTGAGTGCGAGTGAGCATCAAATGAGGGAGGTTTGTGAAACACCCTTTTGGTTGTAAATTAGAGAAAAAATTTGTCTCAGACATTGATTTCCCTTGTACAACTGAGACCAACTTTCTTCCCCATCTTCCCTACATACTTGAACTTACAGCAATCTTGCTTTCAATGCTGTTCTGTGTTCTTCTCCTGCCCTGTGTAGTTGCTGTGTGTAGCTTCAATTCTTGGATCCATCCCCACCCTCACTCCCATAAGCTAACTACAAACCGTATAAAATCCCCTGGCCGACCTTCATCGGTGAAAGACCCTAGCAAAGACAGGGTAGAATCATCTCCCGAAGGTCCTTCAAGAATTGTGAAGTCCCTGAGGTGAAGTACTGGCTCATTGACAAAGTACTATCTGTCCTTGACGAAAAGCATTTTGTAAAAGAGTGCTAATTCTTTTTCTTTGACAGCAGAAGTTATAATCGCTAGAGTCCGAATAGTTTTCCTGCCAATGTGTCCCTTGGTTGTCTTAGCTGATTTTGCACAGGATTTAGTTCTGTTAACAGACAGATGTGTTTCCTCTGCTTGTCGATTTGTGTTCGACTTTTATTAGTAATAAACCAGTAGTCTGACGTCTGGCTGCTGGCAAGACTTGCTTGGGAATTGATCAGTCAAGCGATCTCGTGACTCTTTTATTCATTCATAGAAATATACTGACTGACTGCGAATCACTCCCAACTGCTGGAAAAGAATTCCTTGGAACTAGGTTTGTTTTCCTTCCTCATTTGGTAGAGATCTTTGGGATTTGGGAAACTCCACTGGAATTCGAAATTGAAGGTTGGTTCACAGCATGCAAATCCTATTGGAATTCCTATTTGAAGGTTGGTTCTCCCACTGAGGAAAAGATTCTTCTTTGTTTAAGACTTTTATCAGTCTGTTTTTTAGTTCTGTCCTCCCTCTTTAATCTTCCTTCACTGGTTTTTGTCCTTTTGTCTTCTTTTCCTTTCTTTGC
>JAMKCH010005193.1:0-33584 GCA_023653785.1 Ophioderma brevispina | reverse complement strand
GTTTAAACTGTATATTGCATCATCGTGCAACTCTTTTGTTCCTGATTGTAGTAAGTAAGTATCAAGCTCTAAGCGTGCATTTGACTTGCATGATGGCGCTCTTACAGTTTTGCAAGCAGCATGCTGGTACATCTACTGAGGTGACTGCAACTTCTAATGACCACCTCCTGGTAAAAGAGCTGCAACCCCATCTCCCCATAATTCAAAAGTGCAGGTCTTTACCCCATGCAATTTTTTCTTGGGCACATTTTACAGTACTTTGAATCAGGAGTTATAAGGACAGGAAACCTAAAATGTTTTCATTATTTCTGCAAGGAATAATTTGCCACTCAAACATCAAATTAACTTTTGAAAATAGCATACGGTTAACTTTATTACAGTACAATGATAAATAATACAAATAATAAAAACAAACAAGTTAAAATAATACTGCAAATTAAGAGTTTAAGTTGTTTACCTTAAGACATTGTAACAAAATAATGCAAATGAGCATCCTTAATAATACACCTGCTACCAAATAGACACCATCCTTACCTATAACAATTCAAAAAAATGGGTTACTGCTGTCATGATAAAATAAATAGCATAGTAAGCTCTTATGAATAAGTGCCGATTTTTTACATTCCAGCGTACAATAGTCATAGTCTCCTTTAAAAAACATACCATCATCCTGGTAAATTACCACATACAATAAAGTGTCAAATCTAACAATGATTGCTTGCATTGATCTAGCAACCCCATGTTGATGTACCTGTGATTAGGCAATTGATCTCTGGAACTTCCTTTCAGGAGGTTTGAGGTAAGAAGTTTTTGTGATGCCAATCAATACTTTCCATAACATTTGCTGTTCTTTTCCCTCTTAGAGAAACAAAACTTTCTTGATTTCTCCAATATATGTCGGTTTTTGTATTGTTTGTTTCAAATTTCTGAAATTTCCCTGACCTTCATTTTCCCCTAATCTAACCTTTTTCAAAGATTTTTTTTGCTCCACAACTTTTTCCCCTGAGACTCATTCGTAAAGAAGCTTGGTCGAAGTGAATCTTTTAATTCCAATTAAGTTACCTGGTGGAATTTCACAGACTGCTATTATTGGTCCAACATTGTCATGTCCCTTTGGTTTTACAATCAAGCACAGTATTTAACACCTTCAAATGACAGCTAGTTACGTATAGTACAGGGATTCTGAATTGCCTGATTTTAATTTAATTACATGATCATGCAATAAACTGTCCTATATCTACAACTGCCAACCTGACCTTTTGGCAATATGCCCCAAACATGGGGACTAGGTCATGCCCCATGTTACACCGAACAAAATGTGACAGAATGAAGTACACTTTGAGTAAGTGACACATTAAACACTTCATACAAAGAGTTTGTACAGAAGGAAGGAGGGACAGAAAAGAATATTGCAAAATATGATCTAAATATGAAAAAACTCCTGACACTGTAAGGTCCAAAGCTTGAAAAATGGTCGTAGGAAATGCTTAGATGTCCACCAAATTGAACTGAAGACAGATGATTATGGAATTAACACCTGAAAGGCGCCCCGTCTGCGCAAAATCTGATAGCATCATCATCACCAATGAGCCTCATACTCTAACACTGGATCTCCTGTGTTTAACATCTTTCCTCTGTAACGACTGCCTTCTTCAAACATCGCATCATCTCCCCTGGTTCGATAATACTTTCAGAGTAAGCACAAAACAAACTATTTCCCCAAGTCAATTTAATGCTAGGAATTATATGCCCATACCTAACCTGTGCCGATATTTAATTCTCAGTTCTGTATAAAAAAAAACATATTTACATCGGATATCACCTGTACAAATTAATCAACTATCGTATAATGTAAAGAAAGACCTTTATACTTGCAAGTGTGAAAACAAATGTTTTACAGGGCACTCGCAGTAAGAATACAATAAATATGGACAAACAAACAGAGCACACATGCCATAGGTGCAATCATATTATAACAAGTTACTTCACCCTATTTGAAAAAAACCCAATGTCCGCTGTTAACTATATGCAAAGGCCATATTATGAAGAAGTGAACGCATTTCATCGCAAATTGGGGGGATGGGCCGCCTTCGGGTCCTGCGCATTGACATGTTCACCTTGTTTTTACAAGATCAGATTGCCACTCAGTGGTTGTAGTAATTTAGGTATTGCCATGCCAGCTGAACTTGTGCATGGAGTTCCCACTCTCTCTCTTTGGCGTTTGGGCCAAACTCAAACCCAAAGAGGTATATTCAACAGTGATAAACCACTCTACAGGGGTATCATCAAAACTGACCAGAATTGCCTTGAGAAAGTCAGGTCAGGAGTTAACACCCTACCCTTATCGAATCTGCTGTATGGCATGTGTGGGTTTGGTTCTGCACAAGAGGCTGACAGTTAGTGGGGAGGTTATTTTCATGGTTTATAGGCCCAAGTTCAATTAATCACAGAGGCAAGCCAATTTTAGTTTGATTCCACTACAGTTCTTATTCAAAATAGTATGGCAAAGTAGGTTCGAATTAGTATTCTGATTAAACCCCAGAAGTGGTAATACCAGGATTTGACATGGGTTCCTTCCGCACCAGGAAGAGGAGAATATCCTATCAGTAGCCAATTGCTCACCTGATAGTAGAGCGAGACGAGAGCATGGCACACTGATTGGGATGGTCGCCTTTGTCCTGAAGTCCCTGGTTCAAGCCCTGGTAGGGCACTATCAGGATTTAGCCGTACTGAATTATGGATTTGATTTGGTCCAAATCTGGATTTGATTTGATCAAATTTGGAATTTGAATTCCACTCTCCCCTGTAGCCCATTTGGACTTGGGCACACAAACCCATGGAATATTCTGTTTTTTCCTTTAGGAGGGGGACTTTAAGCTATCGTCAAAGGTACAGACAGTCATACCTGCACATTGGTATCAGAGTTAGTTTGCAGAAGAGATCGAGAAAGGATGGCAACCCCCTTACTGTCCCAAGCCATCCTGGTCAGCTTTGAGGGATACCTCAAGTACAATGGTTAATCTCTGTTGGCTCTACCTCAGAGGATTGGTGCTTTGATATAACAAATAACAAAAGAGTAGCTTTCTTCCAAGCAGAGAGTCCACCGACATGATAATTCCATGAAACAGGGCACTATGATATGAAATATAGTAATTTACAAGACAATTTATAACACAAAACTTTGGACTAATTATAGGCATAACAACTAACCTACTCTAACATTCTTAGTCAACCTTCAGACATGCAGTCTGAAATTAGCTGTGAGTTATATAACACTCTCCTGTACAATCATGAAAAATATGGAATCAAAACCATGGTCAGTACAAGGGCTCGGTGTGATGACAACACATACTACTTGAAAGTTAGTTGAACTACTATCAACTTAAACATTGTTTTTAAACACATATCCTCCCATAAAATCCATACTGTTAAAATGTTAACTTAAATCGACCAAAACAGATACTGTCTTGGGAAACTGCTACTTAAAATCTACAATAGCTGTGATAAGCTATTCTCTGAGCTTGAACTCTATAGAGTTGTCATTTTTTGCCACAATTGGCAATTCGAGGATGATTTAAAATAATCTCATATTACAATGCATTAGAGGACAATGAGTATTATGTCTTGTCCAGTCTCAGTACTTTTCGATGGGGAAAGATGGTACACAGGGTTTAACATGCATTCAAAATTTCCCACTAAAAAAAAATTAGTTTCATATCGAAAAAACAATCTGTGAAGTCTATCTAAATTAATTACTTTTCAGCTCAGTTTATTAGTTTATTACGTATGTTATGGTATATGGTTCGATGAAACCAGTACAAAAGCCGGCACCGGGTTGCACTCTGTAACATATCAGCCAATAGCAATTTATTCACCCAGAATTTAAAGGTTTACTATTGACCAGCCCATGCGGTGATCTACATAACGTTTAAAGACACTATCAGTGTGATTCAACCGAAAGATTTTAAAAATATTTGAAAGTTGCAGAAATAACTTAATGACGCTAAAGTCTGTAGATTTTCAGAAAGTAAAATTTTTGCAAACTGAAAACTACGAAAAGGAAGAAAACAGTAGGACTCAAAGATAAGAAATCTCCAATTCAATTACGTGTTGTAGTAAAGTGTCGGTTCGGACATAATGAAAAGGTGTGGGTTTATCCTTATTAGGATGCTTCGTCTTATCATTGTAGGGTATTATGTTAGGCTACTAAATTATGACAGAAATGCAAAAATCTGAGTTTTGATAATTTTGATTTTGTTATTTCAGCAAATCACTGATTAGTTGCCTTTTTAATACTGACAAACTTTAAATTTTCCACCAAAAATCACCCTGAAGAGACCTAATGACATTCAAGCTTCAAATCAACTAGAAAGGCTTTGTCCTAATGTTTCCATTTATAAACGAAACACTTAAGAGAGGTCTTAGTTTACTGTGGACAGGCATCCGTGGCGGTCACATGATTCATTATGGTATTAAGTCTAAAACAGAATGCATTATGGGATCAGTTCAAATCATATTCTAAGGCAAACCAATAAAGTACACTTTTGAATTATCCAACTTTTCAACCATGATCCAAACAACATTTCTGTAAAAATTTAGTATACTTTTATAACAAAAAAGGCTAAAAGTTGAAGTTGAAACCAATTTAGTAAAGAAAATTCACCCAAGAAAAAAGACTCCTTTGGTGGTCCTGAAAATATTGTGATTGCTAATAATTATTAAGGCACTATGAATTGAATAATAATTGCGTTACCTAAGAGTGTTTTGTGTTATCTAAGCTCTGACCCCAAACATGCTTATAACTTTATATTATTTATACAAAATTTCAACAATCATCTAACCTGAAAGAAAAACTACAGAATATTTAGACTTACAGGTAACCTAGCTACGGCCATCACTAGTTTTAATCAAAAAACAAAGTCCAAGAATCTTTAATCTGAGAATGTTCATATCTATCACATCTAAACTTCTATGTCACACACAATCATTCTAACATGTCTAAACAGGGTTATTAAAATGTTCTTAGTTACAAACATTTGAAGTGAAGCTTTTAAGCAGAGTTACTGTCTTAATGGAATTGCCATAACTATGACCACTTGACGTTACTTTCAGAAATACAATAAAAACTCTAAGGAGGCGAAAAGGAGTTTCAATATCCTGACCCATCTGACGCACTTTTTCTGACCACACTTATGATCAGGAAAACCTTAACCAGAATAAACATGTTATTCGTGAGGGGTTTACAAATTTATACGTTGTCAGAAAAAAAGTGTGTTCAGCACTGGGTCAGGTTAGAAAATCCCGCCGATGACTACATACGCACAGTTCGATAGTGGGTTCATATTATCATAACAAAACTGACCATAGTCAATCAAAGCTAGTGTGAGACCCATATACCATTTAAGGAGTAGGAACTTAAATGGAGGAAATGCGGTGGTTTAAATTGATATATTTGTAATTCCCATGGTAACCCCTCTCTAACATTAAAGGGACACGGAGGACATTTTCCTGAAAAAAACGACCTAATAGTTAAAACTGTGTAGTTCGCATATTTAGAAGTTTACAAATGTACGAATCACACCTTGGGTTATTTGCTGAAAATGCTGTCTAATGTATTAAAAAAATTATCCATATTTCATCCATAGGCCGATTAGACAGCGGGTATGTCCAAAACTTTTTTTTTTTATTCTTATTACTTTTTGTATAAAACCTCTGAAATGGTGTATAGAAAATCTCTGTGTCCTTAATCTTTTTAAAAGAATCAAAAGTACTACATTAACATAACAATATATGTTAAAAACACATGCTACTTTGCATATAAACTCTTCTTCCAAATTTCTTTCTTTTATGAGAAAATAATAGAAAATCTTTTGTTGTCCCTTTATCTTTTTTAAAAGAATCAAAAGTTACTTACTCAAACATAACAATAGACAATGTTAAACACATTTACACACGTGGCATATTAAACTTTTCAATCCAAATGTCTTTCTTTTCTGAAGAACTCAAATCTAAAAGACTTTTCTATTAAACTGATTTAAAAACTTTTAAATCTGTTCCTGGTATATTCAAAATAAAAATCCGTTACACAAATTTAACAGTCTACAAAGAAAACTTGCCTCCTTTTGAAGACAAAATTTGGCCTTTGATATGGGTTTCTCACTAAAAGATGCTATTTCTCTCATGGCAAAGTAATTTTCTGGAACTCCCTCCTAACTTTCTAGCCAGGGATCTGCATCTCGTTACAGCTGACTGAGTCTGGTTCCTCCAATTCCGAGTGTGTTCTCAGCCTTTTGCCGACATGATATGGACTTTTCAGCGCTCTGGTCTGGGATGGCAAAGTTGTGCTGAACAAGAGTACAGGTCCCACAATGAGATGTCATGTCTACCATTGTGTTGTATAGGCTGCAGCTCCATGGAATTTGTAAGCTCTGCAAGGAGAAAAAACACCACACAAATTTGAAATTAAGATGGATGTCTGAATACAGCAAATATGAAGCTTTTGCACTCCCTTGGTAAAACAAATTTGAACGCACCACTTGCCGGTGGTGGTGGTAGGGAGTTATCAAAATTCTGGGTAGGGAGGGGGTGGTGCAAACCCAAAGATTTACTTTTTTCTATGAATAAATTCTCCCTTGCACTATTAATTAAGTTAAAATGGTTATTTCCCTTCATCTAAAACAAAAAAATTCTGGCAAAAACTTTTTTAAATTAAAATTGATCTGGATTTCATGATATATCAAGGAAATTGGGGAGTACTAGGACATTAATTATTGAATGGCAGGTTTTATTACTATTTGGCATAAAGAGAAAGAAAGGACCCACCCAAACATATACATGACATAAAATTACCATTACTGGATGTTAAGTTAAGCAAAGTTACAGGGACTATGCCACAATCCATACTCGGTAATTACTCCGTTCGACGCTCAGTTAAAGGTGACGTCACTGCACATGTTAGTTTTCTTGCCCTAGAAAGGTGACGCTAACCTCAAAATGCACGCGAACAAAGGGGGCACAATCGAAAAGCTAGAGCAAATGTAGAATTGTATTATAACATTACTCTTGAATTGAGAATAACACCGAGTATAGACATTGTTTAATTATTTAAAAACCATTGTTTCAACTTGTAATTTCCGATGGCCACAAATCTACATTAATATTGAAACTATTGAATATAATTACACTAAATAAATGAGAATAAAGTAGAAACTTACTCAGATGATGAAGATGACATGGGCCACCACGTCTTGTCCAATCACAAGGGGCTCAAAATTCCTCCTGTTCACAAATAAGAATAAGGGCAAGACTTTGTCATCACACACTGGCGACTATAGACTGTTGTTACATTTTGGCCTATGATTCTATAAGCATATTCCACACACCAAATACTGAGAACAATCCAAAGATGATATGCACCAAGAGAACAATTTGACACCAAATAATTGAAGCCATGCAAGGCATTCTACAAATTTTTAACCAGGATGACCCCTTAGACCATTAAGATGTGGGATTTTCCTATATAACTAAAGGTAGGAACCAAAACAGCTATACCTTTTAAACCTTATAAAAAGATTGTACATGATGTACCTTTAATTACAATTTACCTGTGTTAATCTTCTCCTTATTTAAAGAGGGACTTCGGAGAGAAATATAAGAAGGTTCATAGAGTTCATAGTAGATAGGGTGTATGACCAAACAGAAAGACTGAGCATCAGACGATATCGGGTTGTGAAGAATAAACATTATGAACTGTGGATGAAATGGACAGATATGTGCAGTGATTGTATTATATTTTGCTGATTCTCAAAGCAGATTACTCGCAAACTTAAAAAAACTGGAGATGAAATATATCGTATGTATGGCAGTGAGTGTTATACACGATACCTACGATGTACCGAACCAAAAACTTGTTATTTCTCACAACTGATATCCTCTGATGGCTAAACTTCTGGTTTGGTACAATACACCCAATCTAGCCAAGAACCTTCAATTGTTTCTCTCTGGATACCTCTTTAAAGGTCCCAGGGAAATGCAAATAGAATTGATGCGGATTGTCTACAAGGATGGACTAGAAAGCATTCAATATTTGGGTTGGTGTGATGACATCTTAATGAAACTATAGAGTTTTACAGAGTAATAGAAAAATTCAGGTGACTGGTGTAAATATATTCATGACACTGTCTGAAAATCATGTTGCACTATGATGTCACTGGTAGTGTATCTTTTTTTTTTTTTTTTTTTTTTTTTTTTTCTTGGCCCTATTTATTGAAATGATAGTCCCGTAAAGATTTGGAGTAGGTTTATTATCTCATTTCTTGGGATCTTTAACAATGGTTGCCTGCCAAAATTTTTTTGGCATGTGTTACAAGGGACGTCATATGTATATGGTAAAAATACATTTGTAGCAATTCTTGTAGTGACAAATTTACTGTGTTTGGAGACTGCAATAACATGGTATCGCGTGATGGTTAAGCCCATTGAATAAGATCATTGCCAGGTAAACTTGCGACGCTAACTTTTGGTTGAGCCAGATCACATGATCCACAACACAAACAAAGGTGTGCATCTTAGCAAGGCTGCAAAAGTAACCAATGGATACTAACTTCACTATATCAGCAAGTGATAAACATGCAATGCAAATAGGATAACCTTGTGATCTCTCTGTATACTGGAAGGTGAGATGCCATACATGTAGCATTCCACTTGCCTGAAAGTAGGTGCAGCAAAACTCTGGCTTGGGGCTCCTCACACTAGACTTGGGCAACTCCCTCAGCAGTGCCAATCAACATAGATTAGATACCTGGACCGGCAAAGCTTCCCAAACATTCAAAGTGTGATTTTATTAAATATATCAATTAGGATTTTTATTCAAAAGGAGCCCAGATAGGTTACTGCCGGTTTCAAAACATTCATGAAAATTCCAAATTGTGCATGTGAAATATGGTGTTAATGATGGTATTCAAAGAAGAGTTCAAGAAAGGAACATAAAATTTTCAGATTGATCGCATGGATCAATTTATACACAAGTGGAAAGCAGGGGATATGTGGTGGGTTCGATTGAATAATATGCACCCATAGGTCACTCAAATAAAATTTATGATGATGAAATTAGTATGGAATGGTCAGGTTTTCATTGTTAGGCTTTCATTATAAGGGCCAATGTTGTTGGACCTGCTCCAACCAAATTTTGCAAAGAAAGTAGCCCAATTTTATACCAAAACATAAAAATCATAAAATTATTGAAAAAGAATGGCACCCAAATCATAAAATGTTGGTGACTTTAAACATTCAATAGAAAAATCATCTCAAAAAATCAGTTAAAATAATCATCTCCAGTCAATCATTTACAATCAACAATTTTTAGACTGAATAGGATAATTACAAAACCAAATAAACTCATTACTATACTGATCGCGTTGATACGTTCGCCCCCCTGGAGTTTGGACCTATTCAATAGTCGGAGAGGAGGAAGGGGCTCTACCAGGAAAATGAAAGAATAAAAATGCACGTGCCACACCGGAGTATCTTGGAGGACACACTCCGCGTCATTTAACTCACGCACATGCACTAAATACAATTCATTCATGTATGGAAAAGCCTATAGGGTATTTGAGGACTACCATGCTCCACATTAACATGATTAACGGAAGTCCATACGCCTAATTGAATTTTTCACCTCCACAAGAATGTACGGCGTACAATACAGATTAATCGAGTATAAGCTCTCTTAATAAAACAAAGTGGTCCTCACACCATCGTGTTGTCTGCTTTTGCAGTCCATCTTTTCTTCACTCTTGCACAAAAATGAACCTTAATGACCTTGACCTGGGAATGTGACCTTTAAACTCTATGAACCCGAGTTTGGTGCGTATTGGAGTTGAAGGTTGTCCATGCACAAGCAATTTGGACATAATTACATTATACCCCTTGCACCTACTCTCTATAATGTGCTTTATAAATGGAATGGGGCGAGGGCAGATTTTAATGATAATGTGAAAGGGTATAATGTAATTATGCTGCAATTGGATTGAAACTAGAAGTTTGCGGTTTCGGCTTTCGCGCTCACTCATATTGAAAGAATATAAGTGTGGGCCGCCCCATGACCTTTGACCCTGGCACATGACCTTTGACCTCCTCAACATACGAGGCTCGCATGGGCAACTATGCACAAGTGGTTCCAATTGAGTTCAACTTTTCAATTGAGGTCCATTAAAAAAAAACTTTTTAGTTAGGACACACACATACAAACCCCCCTCCCCCCTCTACACACACACCCACACACCTACATCCACACCCTACACACGCACAACCGGTATTGCTAAGTGGTCCTGCCAGCTATAGCTGGTGGCCCACCAAAAGGGCTAACTTGAAAGTGTAACCCGCACAACACAGAGGACATTACAGGAAGTTGGGTTGATGTGCCTCCTATAATTCTTTCAGGCGACCTGGACATACATAATAATAAACCTTCAATGTAAATATAAAACAATACACAAATACCTACCAACCCTAATAATTTTAGTCAATTTTGGCAAAAACATTTTTATGCATATCCATGGACCAGCATCAGTGGAAATGACATCAGCATGAAAGAAAAGTGTAAACTTTCAAAAAGCTGGATTTGGATTTCCATTCACATGGCTTTCTTGCCTGCTGTCAGGTTGCAAGATCAATGACTGTGTGAAATCAAATGAAGCAGTAAATGCAGGGGTAAAGAAATGCTAAGACTAAGCTTACATCTAGTCATCATCTCTAGGATTACAGTTAGTACTCCATAAACACCCTAGTACAGGGAAATTGATCTCAATGTTTTCAAAGGGTGGTTTATAATAACCAGAATATACAAGATATGCTTTGTCATTTTAAATGAACACAAGTTATTGACCGTTCCTGAGAGATGAGGATATAAGTCAGCATGCATGGGATCACCTGATCCATTCAAGTGGTTGAGTTATGTAAGCAAATCGACTAGTGGACTATCTGCGACCCCTACAACAATAGTCCGCTAGTGGAATTATCGCGCACGGGATCCTCAATAGTCCGCTAGTGGAATAATGCGCACGGGTGACGCAAAAAAAAAAAATCCGTCCCTATAAGGAAACCGGTGGATTCATTTCCGCGCGCACGGGATCCACAAAAAGTCCGCTAGTGGAGTAATCGCGCACGGGATCCTCAAATAGTCCGCTAGTGGAATAACCGCGCACGGGTGCCGCTAAAAAATTCGTCCCTATAAGGAAACGGTGGATCATTCCGCGCACGGGATCCTCAAAATGTCGCTAGGGAATAATTGCGCACGGGGCGCTAAAAAATCCGTCCCTATAGGAAACGGTTTGGAATCATTTCCGCGCGCCAGGGGATCCCTCAAATAGTCCGCCTAGTGGAGTAGTAATCGCGCACGGATCCTCAAATAGTCCGCTAGTGGAATATAATTGCGCACGGGATCCTCAAATAGTCCACTGTGGGAGCATCCGCGCACGGGGAGCATTTCCGCGCCGGGATTCCCAAAATTAGTCCGATAGTGGTATTGATTGGCACGGGTCCCTCCAATAGTGAGATAGTGGATCATGAGCACGATCCTCAAATATTCCACTGTCGGAGCATCCGCCCACGTGGATCATTTCCGTCGCACGTGATCGCAAATAGTTCGCTGTGGATTGATTGCGGGAAGGGGGAAGGGATCTCATATATTCCGATATTATACGATATAGACCCATAAGCTGCCACAAAGATTTCAGTTAGTTGCACCCAATTAGTGATTAATTTTCCATATATACTTTGATGGAGATGGTCCCCAATGACCTAGGATTATTATGTTTCCGCCCCGAAAAACTTGTCTGACCTTGCTAGGGCTGCTTATTGGAAACAGGGGAGGGCGGCCAGAAATCCCAATTTCAGACGTGCCATTGGTTTTAACGTAATGTAGGGTAAAAGTGAAATCTTGACGAAAAATTCTGAATTTTTTATATGTGTCAAGGAATATTTTCTGTTCCAAAACGTTGGAGATGAGATCAAACTCACGGGAAAGGGTTATTCTGATTAAGTTTTATAATAAAGAACGAGGATGAGGGGTCGATGTGGGTCATGAGAACAACCATGACCGACCCACATCAAAGCACCCAACTGAATGGTTTGTGGTTGGCGCTCCGATATTGTTGTAATTTATTTTGCCATTTTTGGTGAGTTGCATAATGAATGAGCTTGGCCGCCACCGCATGTTCGGAAATAAACCTTAAAAGTGCTTGTCCCGATTTTATTTGGGAACCCCCCTATCAATTTTGAAGTCAAAGAAAGACCGTATTTTCTTCATGTCGTCCTGAAATTTATAATCAAATCCATTATTTCCGAAATAAGAAGAAAAAAACTGTCGTTTCAGGGGCCTGACGTTTCTAATATTAAAACCATAAATATTCGTATTAGCACATGTGAATTGAGCGATGCAATACGTATCACTGATACCATAAAACCACAAGTTTTTTAGCACACGAAACTTGTTGTTGAGTGTTATCAAGCAGTGCCAGTCTCTCGAGTTATAACACAATACATTCAAATCGGAACAAGCACCATTTATAATTGCCCCTGAATAAATTCACACCCTCGATAAATGACACGTTCATTTCAATTCATTTTATTCTACAATTTCATTTAAAGTGACCGGAGATTTTTTAGGTATATGGAATTCTCTCAAAATCACTCGATCGGTTGTAGACCACCTACCGAGAACCGTTTGGAAAGATTTATTGAAATAGGTGCAAAAGAAACCGCCAAACCTTGTTTGAGAACTTGCCTGCTAACTTGCGTTTGCCCATATAGAAAACATGCTTTGACTTTCTGTCGTGCCACGACAGAAACTCCGAATCATCATCTTATGACATAAAAGACGGCTATTAGCGTATTCATTCAGGGTGTTGTGTTGTGATCAATACATTGGTAAGCATTTAGTTAAAAAAACTAGGTTCGAGAAATTTGGGAGTGCTTCTTTCTCGAAATCTCATGGCCTCCTTTTTAAAGCCATGGTTTGCAAAACAAGGTTTTCGTTGTGATATTTGCAGCATGTATTTTTTTAATTCTGCATTCTTTTTAGTTTTTTGATGTTATTTCCAATACGTTAAAGCCACAAGCAGCATTTTTTTCAAATTACTAAAAATGCCAATTTTGTCTATAAATTGCTAGTGATAGAGTTAAGTATATCAACACTTATTATTTCTGTTCCCTGTACAAAAATGCACTAAGCCGTCTTGAAGATGTCATGGAATTATTATTTCTTAAGAAATCGGCGGTTACGCTTGCCACTTATAGTATCAACAACAATTTCCAATATAACCATGATAACGTTGCAAAAAATTGACTTCGATTGAAAAAAAATAGGGGCGCGATTGGTTTACATTTTAAAGAAATCGCTGATAGTGACTTTAATACAGGATATAAACGTGGGTGGTGACTTCCGTGGGTGACACTAATTTCATTAACAGAAAGAAGAAATCACACACCAAATAAAAATGTCAAAAATTATGGAATTGTAGGCCCATGTTCATTATTTCACATGCATGGCCTAAACTGAGGAAAAAAATCGCAATATGAAAAAGGCTTACTGTATTTTGCCGAAATTTGGAAAAGGCTCAAGTCAATTTTTTATATGCATAGTTGTTGATTTGAAAATGTAAAACACACATTTTTTACGCAACGACATGTCAAACGGAACCACGCAGTAACGAAAAGCGCGTTGTTGTAAAATGATTAAGTAGTAGATATAAACGTCGGTGAAGTCTCAAAGATTAGAATGAACTCAGCAAGACCACGCACGCATGCATGCACGCATGCACGCACACACACACAACACACACGTGACACATACACCACACCACCACCACCACCGAAAACAACAGCGGCTTGGTGAGCTGAAGTGTGGAGGAGACATGGGACACGCAAGATTTTATTTTCGGTTTCTGTTGCCAATCCACTTGACAAACTTCCTAATTGAATAAAATGAAAATTTATATCGCTATGTATGTAACATAGACCATTGATACACTGACACGTAGTAGGTGATAGTTTTATTATTTTTTTAATGGAAAATCGATTCTGTGTATAAGCATTGCGCTTGAATTGTTTTATCCGGGTACGGATATCGGGTAAAGACGCCAACATTTTAATGTGGCCTGGTAGCGGGAATTACAACTCTGAGTTGCTATGACTACTCAAGATATCAACCAATCAGAAAGTCTCCCACCTGTCGCATTGCCTGGCTACCACAAACCGTACCTTTGCACTATTCAGCGTTGTTTGTGGTCGCACCAGTGTGGAAAAAATGAAAGTAGAACGTAATTGACATGAAATGTACGGTTTTCTTAGAAGGTGGTGTTTAAATTGTGAAAAGATGTTAAATATGAAATTTTCTGTATTATAGAATCAATCAGAACTATTGCTCTTTTTAATCTGGAAACTCAGCTATTATTTTAGTGTTATAGAGTAAAAATTTATTTTAAATTTAGCAAATAAATGTTATTATATAGGCCTCTAATAATCTAACGGATGCTCGCCTGACCACCCGATTTACCCGTGACATTGAAAAGAACAACTTGAAAAGTTACCGCACCATGCATAGGCCTTTACAACGTTATTATGTCGGCTTATTTTGACGCAATTTCCTTTTGTTCGCTGGAGCACCAAATTCATCAATAGTTGGTGGGGTAATAAATTGTAAACAATTTGTCTTGGAATCCAAAAGTAGAAAGAACCAAAAACATCACAATAAAAACAGCAGATATACGACTAATTGAATAACACACACCCACACACACTCGCACCCCCCCCACCCAAACACAGCACCCCCCCCCCCCCCCCCCCCCCCCCCCAACACACACACATATAGGCTATATATGTGTCACGTCATCATCCTCATGATCATATTGTTTCATATATGTCCTGTGTTATAACACAAAAAACTGCCAAAGTTGTTCAAACAAAATAACATGTTTGTGTTTGGAAATGGAAACTAAAGGGAAAAGTTTTTTAGGCCTACTAAAACACCGGATAAGTTTTACAAACGTGTATGGCAAATGGGGCAGTAATATTCATTGAGGCCATTAGGACCCCGTTATAACTTTGAACTATAGGGAATGGTATATACTCTTAAAATCCTTGACTATTTTAAATCTAGAAGACTTGTTAGCGGACAAACTTTTTGATTTAAAAATAGGCCTAAGCGTTTAGACTTCAACATAAGTCTCTCATTTGCTATGGACTGAGTTTTATGAACTGAGTGGAACTAGTTGAGGATGATCCCGTGCGCAACTGCTCCACTATCGGACTAAATGAGGATCCCGTGCACAAATATTCCACTAGTGGAATATTTGAGGATCCCGTGCTCGAAAATGATCCACGTTTCTTATAGGGACGGAGTTTTTTGCCCACCCGTGCGCAATTATTCGACCAGTGGGACTATTTGAGGATCCTGGGCGCGAAATGATCCACCGTTTTCCTTTATAGGGACGGAGTTTTTTGCGCACCCGGCGCAATTATTCCACCACGTGGACTATTGAAGATCCTGGGTGCAATTATTCCACTAGGGGGGACTATTTGAGAATCCCCGTGCGCGGGAATGATCCCCCGTTTTCATTATAGGGACGGAGTTTTTTGCGCACCCGTGCGCAATTAGTCCACTGGTGGAATAATTGAGGGATTCCCGTTAGCGGAAAAAATGATCCACCGTTTCCGTATAGGGACGGAGTTTTTTGCGCACCGGGCGCAATTATTCCCCCAGTGGGACTATGTGAGGATCCCGGGCGCAGTTATTCCACTAGCGGACTATTTGAGGATCCTTGTGCGCAAATTATTTCCACTAGCGGACTATTGTGGAGGGGTCGCAGATAGTCCACTGGTGGATAACGTACATACTTGAAGTGGTGTTAGCCACAGACACTCAGTGAACTCTTTAATGACAGAATCAGGAACACCCTACATGGCATTGCTAATTAAACAGAATCATAAGCAATAAAATGGAGTTTAGTGAAGGTCCCTGCTAACAAAGTGGATTGATACATTTAGAGATGGAAGAACTAAATGGAACAAAAGGGACTTAAAATGCAAATTAGCTTTGGAACAAAGGAAAGTCAACAGCACCACAATGGGTACAAGGTATGTTTGGCTTCAAATAAAATGTTCATCATTGGAGTGAGCATTGAAGTCACAGCATTTACGTATCAACACTTAAAGGTCACTTGAAATTTAAATAGACATGGCTCCAATTTTGTTTAATTGTTTTTTGTGGCATCATTTTATTGGGAACTTGTTGCAGTAAAGTTCCCTGAAGTGACCAATTAAAAAAAAGACGCTTTTTCACAAACAGACAATTTTGTAAAAGTTTGTTATCCTAAAAATCTTTGCAACAAAATTATAGGACTGTCCCAAGTCCATGTCTGACCCAATTTTGTTAATAGAGTAGCGCAGTTGTAGTGAAATATATATGGCTCATTGGTATTATTTTCTTTACAAAAATCAGGGTGGATTCCAGGCGAGGGGGCGGAGGGGGCTTGCGCCTCCGCGGTAATTCTGCAAATTCTTGATTGCAAAATCAGCCCATTTTGAGCTATTTTGGACCAGGTAAAGCCTTTAAGCACCCTGGTAATTTGACCCATTTTTCAAATCCTGGCTCAGCCGCCATTGGAAATGAATCAAATTAATCACAGGAATTGAAAGTGTAGGATTCACATTAAATATTTGTGAGTACAGGGACAGATGTTAATGTACAATTACTGAAAAAATAGATGTCAGATAGCATGAAGGACCAAGGATACAATACTGGTAATACAAAAATCAAACATGCCCAAAGGAACTACAAAAACAAGTCCTCACAATTCGGTTGAAGTACATTATGACAAGAAAAACAATCTTGAAAGGGAAAAACTTGAAAACATTTTTAAATTTTCACCATAACACTGATTGCAGATGAGATGCAAAATACTCTAATTATGAGCAAAAAGGGAAAGAGCAATGTGACAAATGAATGGTAAGTGATAAGCAAAAGAAGTATTTTACGGGTGTTCATCATCGCATTACGAATACTTACAAGGTACCATGAACAACATGGAGCCTGCACCCACAAAAGTTTAGATGGGAACAGTGCAAGCAATAACATCCCCGCACGTAGCAGTTGAAATATACATCACCTACCTTCAAGCATGGACTTCTGTCTCGTCATAGTCAATAATCCGTGCTCTGTACCAGCGGTATTTAGTGAAACACTTTGCGATCACCACTTCACCTAAAGCCTGAGAATTTGGGGTCTCTGATCTGGAAGTGGACCTTGCAACATCACTAAACACAACAGAGAGGAAAAAAAATAATGTTATTCAACAACAAACACACAAACAAACAAACAACCACACAAATAAAAAAAATTGCTGTATCTCTTCCCCAATTAAAGAGCAAGTGACAGGATATTTATGGTCATAGAATAAAAATAGCATAACTGTTGAGAGAGAAATTAGACAATCATGCGTGTGTGTGAGATGACCGTTGGCCCTACAAAAAAGTTGATGTAGTTCCAAGTTTCCACTCCTTCCAAGTATCAGTCCAGACCATATAATGACTGAAAAGACCCTAGATGATCCTCTCACAACTGCGGGTTCACACATGCAACTCTACCCAACTATCATTGTGCCCAGGTCCACAGAAACATCAAAGTATCTGAGCAAGTAAAACTATTACTGTATATATTGACCATTGAATTAAATGACCAAAAGGACTCCTGCAATATAACTTCAACATGAAAATGGTGAAATGTAAACAAAATCAAACAAGAAATCAATGACCTGGAAATAGCACATCATTGCTTGTTACAGCCCCAGAATTAGCAATGATTTACATTTCATTTTTTGCGTAAGATTAAGTCATAAATAGCAACAATGAAAATATTGTAAATGAGTCTAAGTAAGAGGATATAAAAATATACCTGGATTGTGTGCATAACTGGTGTGTGAAGCAAATAGAATAAACCAGAAGATCTCAGAAAGAGCTCAGAAAAGCGGGAAACTTTCTGGAAGTTACCTGGAACCTTAGTGATTTCATTAGAAAGTGCTTCACTGAACTTCTCTGAATCATAGGGGGCGCACTGCTGCATAATTACAGTCAGTTAGTAGCTGCTATGAAATCTTAAATCTATGCAGTACATATGGAATAATAGAGGCATTCCAGATTATGAGGTAATTGACTATATTTAGCACCATGACTCTATAGGAGTGGACCAGATCCTTCTAGATTGTTTGAGAGGATATAAAGCCCTGGTGAGAGAAATGAGAGAGAGTATCACAACATCATTACTCAAAGGAGAGTTAATACCATCGTGCTCCAAGTTATTAGCAGAGTTCCAAGCATAGTGACATTCAGTTGTTCCAAGTTAGTAACAGTGACAGTAAACATTGTTTCTATAGTGGACATGTCATAGTAGTCTCAGCTCCATCAGTTTTCGTACGATTGTGTAGCCGTCTTAGGTTTCCGTATTTCGTGGCCTCTGAGTACCAAGGACTATAAACAGCTAAAGACACGTTGGACTTTATATATAGTCGCATCAAGCTTCGGAGTCTCATTAGGAGCTGGTTTTCCTTTCAGTAGGACAAGTCGTCCGTGGACCGTTCCCAACTATGGAAATTGGAGGTTGCGCTGGAATATTCGCCAGGACTCCTTGCAAGTTCGGCACCTTAATTGTAATCTTGATGCAGCCCGCGCGCGGACACACCAGGTAGTAAGTTTAGTAGTCATTAATTAACAACTGTATTATAGATTGATATTTGATTATGATACCTATCGATTGTTTGAATGAGATTGATTTAAACCCACAATTAAAATAAATACTTTGCTTCTAAAATTGTAAGTCAAGAGTGCACAGTGTATTGTCTAGTTGTTCAGGAGTTTGAAATCACGTAGTTTTGACGGTGGTTTTGGCCGGGTCAAGGTGGACGTAACAAATTGGGGGCTCGCTACGAACTACAACGTAAAATAATACAGTTCAATTTTGAACAAATTTGATTGTGTGTTTAAACTTTGATATCTGTGCTTTATATTGTTATTTGTGACAGAAGGTTCATACACGATGGCGTTTTAAACGCCTTAAGAGGCAGCGGAGTTTATTAAAGATGTTACGTGGGAGGTTTGATGTGCTCAAAAAACCAGATTTAATGGAATTGGCCGAGTATTATGGGATGGAAGTAAGCATTTATATGAGGCCCAGAGAAAACAGTTATTTAAAAAACCAGTTGATCACACATCTTGTGAGGAAGATTTACTAGGCGAGGGCTTGTTTGGAAAATTTAGTGGAAATCCAGGATGTGTCAGATAGTGCTTGAAAATGAAACAGTGGAGATGCACATGCAATTAGAAATGGCCAATTACAAATGCACAAGAGAAAGAGAAAGAAAGAATAGATATGTGGGTTTTAGAACAGTTCAAAAAGTTAGAAAGCAGGAGGAAAGGAAAGGCAAGATAAGTTGGCTTTAGAGCGGGAGTTAGAGAAGGAAAAACTTGAATTAGAAAAAGGCACTTTTAAAAAAACAAGGAACTAGATGCCCAAATTACAATGGAACAAAAAGAAAAAGAGGACAGAATTAAAATGGAACAAAAGGAAAAAGAGATAGTGTAAAAAATGGAGGAGAAGAAATGAAGTGCAGAAATTGAAGCCAAACAAATTAGAACAAGAAAAGTTAGACAAAGGCATCGGCTCCTGAACATCAGGATTTGATGCCACCAGGAACAAAATCAAATTAGTTCCGAAATTTAGGGGAAACAGAACGTTGACAAGGATTTTTTGCACTTCGAAGAAGATTGCCGAAAGTATGAAGTGGCCTAAAGAGCAATGGACCAACATTGCTTAAGGACTGTGTTTATTGGGCAAGCTAGAGAGATCCCTACTCGTCCCTATCAATTGATCGGTGCAGTGATTATGAAGTATCAGTAGGGTAAGCAGGTCTTTCTACAGGCCTTGAGGTAGTGCCTGGGCGTATAGGCAAAAAATTTCGGAGTGCGGAAAAAACTGCAGATCAAACTCATGTAGAGTTTGCTAGATGTTCAGAACAAATGTTGGATAGGTGGCTTACTTCCAAGGAAGTGAAAACAAGACTTCAATCAACTAGGCAGTTGGGTTTAATGAGCAGTTAAAACAGTGCATTCATGCCGACATTAAAAATCATTTGGATCAACGCGAGATTCAAAGATTTTTTGAAAAATGCAGAAACAATAGCAGGATGATTACGCCCTCACAAATAAGTTAAGTTCCAGCAGTAGTACGGATGGGCCTAATAAGTCAAGCCAGAATTACAAGAGTTTATTCCAAATAGCCTTACCAAAGTAGATCATTCCAACGTCACGGTACTATAAAGAAACAGTGAACAGTCGTCAGGTTCCCCAGTCAGGGGAATAAGGGTCCTTCTAGTAACAAACCCAAGTCAGGGAATGCGTGTTTTTTTTAAGTCATTAACTGCACATAATGCAAGGATTCAGGTCATTTTATGGCCAAGCTGTTGGAAGTGATGGGAAAGCAGATTGGCCCTGAAGCAGAAGTCTGCTCCACAGGTTGTGCTGTGCTGGGTACCCTTAGACCAAAGTTAGTTCCCAGGCATTAAACAGAAAGATGTTGAGTCTGAGAAAGTTAGGGAAGACTTTGAACAATTGTGTTGGAGGGTTCCGTGTCGCTTGATTGGGGACAAAGTTGTTCCAAAACCTAATAAAGATCATGCGGATACGTGTTGTGCCCAGTCAGTAATTTGGAGGGTCATTGCACTTTAGTGAGTAGTGCAAAGGTGAAAGCTTTGATCGAAGGTATAGGTATGGAGTTTATTAGGTCCCTCTCAAAGGGAGGGTGAATTTGAAAGATTAGATTTGGTCTACGGTACAGTCATGAGTAGGCAAAGTAAGGCCTGAACTTCCAGTCAAAGGTGTTTCAATGTTATTAGGGACTGATTTGGCAGGCGGGAAGAAAGTACATCACGAACAATTGGTACCCACAATACCTGACAGAAATAGATAGTGAGGATAGAATAGTTACAGTCTATCCAGCCTGTGCAGCTACTAGGGAGTATGGCTAGGAAAGCGATGCTTGAAGCACATAGTGATGGAGGAGGAAGACCTTGTCCCTAATGTAGATTTAGAGGACACGTTCATGACAAAATTAGATGAACCAGGTCGACTTTCCCTCTCAGGGGAGATAGGTTCTCCAAAACAAGGGTTAGGCTTGACAGTTGCATATAGTGGGGATAATGATGCCACCCTGATCCCTTAAGTAACAATAAGTTAGTTCTTGAACACCTGGGAGAATGATCTCCTGCACTCAAGAAGTCTTGAGTCAAGGGCATGTAACCTGCAGGAGTCTGAGGTCGTTCCTGTGTGTTTTTACACAAAACACTAATGGTGTGCTGCTGATGAGGAAATGGAGGGCACCTGATGCTCCGGCAAGTGATGAGTGGAAAGTTGTTTATCAGGTAGTTGTCCCAAAGGTGTATCACAGGGAAAGTAATCAGGCCATTGCCAATGATAGTTCATATGGCAGGACATTTAGGAGTTCAAGAAGACCACATTGTCGGATTTTGAACCACTTTGTGGGCCCCTACACTTCGATAAGGAGTTTTATGACTACTGTAGACTTGCCATACCTGTCAGTAGTGGGGCAAGCATAATCGAAAATCCCGCCCGCTCATCTGAAACCGATACCGGCATTTGGAGAGCCATTTAGTAGGGTTCATAGTGACTGTGTGTAGTACCTCTCCCTAGGGACTAAGTCGGGTAATCAGTACCTATTGACATCATGGTGCCTCTACCAGGTTCCTGAAGCCATACATTGAGGAATATTAAGGCTAAAAAACCGTAGTGAAGGCGTTGACCAAGTTTTTCACTCCTGTAGGCCTAACAAGTCAATTCAGTCAGATCAGGTGTCAAATTTTACATCTGGCCGATTTCAACAAGTGATGTATGAGTTTAGGGATAGCACAGTATTTGTCCAGTGCCTACCATGCAGAGCTCAAGGAGCTTTAGAGAGATTCCATTCAACTGAAGAATTTTTTTTCCGCTTAGGACTTACCTGTTTGGAATAATTTGAGAAGGAATGGGATGAGGGAGTTCAACTGTTATTGTTAGCCGGCAAGGCGAAAGCAGTGGCAGGAAACCCTAGGTTTTTTCAGTCCCTTGGAGTTAGTGTTCCGGTGCGCAACAGTGCGCGGTCCCTTGACTCCTAAAGGAAGAAAATGGTCTGAATGATGAAACTGAACACCAACCTTTGGATACGGTTCCAAATCAAGTATAGGCTTCAATTAGGGCAAATGAATTGCCAGGGGAATTTGAAGCAAGCCCAGGCCAAAATGAAGAAGTGGTTTGACCAAGATGCCAAAAGAGGTAGGGTATTTGGACCAGGAGACCAAGTGTTAGTATTGTTTCCAATCCCTGACCTCCACGCAGGACAGATAGAATGGTCCCTATACAGTAGAGTTCACAAGTAAATGAAGTTGCTACATGTCAAAACGCCCAGATAGGCGTAAGCGTAGGCAATTGTGCATTGTAAATATGCTTGAAAGAGTATTAGGTAGAAATATCGATGGCATTGCAAAACCAATGTGCTCTGTAAGTCTTGCTGATAACCGTACACAGGAGGACAATCCTGAATTTGAAGATAGAAAGATTTTAAAAACAATTGAGGACACGAGCAGGACGATCCAAGTAAGTTGCACAAAATTCAGATGTGCTCAAAGATTTTGGATCCAAAACTAGACATGTCAGCAAAATCCAACAGTGTGAAAATCAGGTAGTGATCTGAATTTGAGGAATTTTTCTGATGGCCCGAGTAGAACCACTGCTGCTTATCCTTTGTGATGTGGGGATTGTCACCGAATAAAAACAGCCCCTTACAGAGTAAATCGATGAAAGAAAGAACCATCTCAACAGAGATAGAGTACATGTTGGAAAATCAACTAAATGGAAGCAAGCACAAAGTATGGAGTTCCCCATGGATTTTGGTTCCAAAACCTGATTGTTCCTGGGTTTGTGACACTCTCAGAAGGGTAAACTTCAATGTTAAACGGACTGATCATTCAAACCCTCGCTATTGATGATTGCAGTGACAAAATGGGCAATTCAACGTACGTCAGCAAGTTTGACCTTTTGAAGGGGTTATTGAGCAGGTTCCCCTTACTGATCGTTTTCATGCAAAAGAAAATTTCCGAATTTTGCACGCGGATGGCTTTTTCAGTATGGGTATGCCTTCGGTATGAAAAAAGCACCCGCACCTTCCAAAGAATGGTAATCATATAGTTGGTGACATAGAAGGCTGTGACGCCTATGTTGATGATTTGATTGGGACAGTCAGTCTGGGAACACAATGGGCAGCTCCATCGCTTTTTGCAGAAGTTGTCAGAAAACCAAATGACAGTAAATTTAGGCAAGAGTGAGTTTTGCCATGCATGTCACCCATTTAGGCCACCAGTAGTAGGTCAGGCAAGGTCAAGCATGTCAAGGCTAAGTGAAGTCAATGAGAAGTGCCCCACTCCTAGTACCAGGAAAGATTCAGAGATTCTTAGGAATGGCTGGATATTACAGGAAGTTGTCCAAACTTTTAGGATATTGCCCAGCCTTTGACAAATTGGATAGCCAAAAATGTACAAATTGTGTGGTCGAGGAATGTGAAAATGAGTTTCCAAAAAATTCAAAGCCATATGATTTAGTGAACCGGTGTCTGATTGCACGAATTTTCAGAACCCAATTCAGGTTGCCATAGATGCCAGAGTGACATAGTACGGTTTTTGTGTGAGAGTTCTTAGCCAAGAAGGAGGAAGACGGAATAGAGCACCCTATTTCGTATTTCTCCAGAAGTTTAACAAGACCAAAGAAATTATCCACTATGAGAAGGAGTGTCTTAGATCTGATTTGGCATCTAGGGCTTTTGATGTTATATTGGGCAACACAGTGCACCAGTGCTGTTTTCACAGATCACAAACCCTCATCTTCATTCACAGGATGAAAAAACAAGAATCATAGGTTAGTGAGGTGGGGTTGACAGTGCAAGAGTACAACCAAGACATCAGACACATCAAAGGCAAGAGTAATGTGATGGCTGATGGCCTATCCAGAATTGTGTAGTTAATCAGAAACACAGTAAAGCTTTTAAACAAAAAAAGGGAAGGGTAACATTGTGAAAGTGATGTATATGAAGTGTAAAAAATGTTAAAGAGCCTTAAATAGGTAACGGAAGTTTGCTTGTCAATCAAAATTTCTTTCTTTAAGGGGGCGGGTGTTACAGCCCAAGAATTAGCAATGATTTATTTCATTTTGAGGTAAGATTTTAAGTCATAATATTAGCACATAAAATATGTAAAATTAGTCTAAGTAATATGATATAAAAATATCTACCTGGTCGTGTGCCATAACTGGTGTGTGTAAACAAATAGAAGGAAACCAGAAGGAAGATCTCAGAAGAGGCTCAGAAAAGCGGGGAACTTCTGGAATGTACCGCCCCGGGACCTAGTGATTTCATTGAATGTGCTTCACTGACTTCTCTGAATCATAGGTGGAGCCACTGCTGCATAATACACATGGTCAGCATCCTGTGAGTGGCTGCTATGAAATCCTAACTCTATGCAGTACATGTGGAAAAATAGAGGCATTTCCAGTTATGAGTGTAAGGGATATATTTTAGCACATGACTAATATAGAGAGGGAACAAGTCCTTCTAGTATTGTTGAGGGGGGGGAGGCTATATAAAAGCCCTGGTGAGAGAAGATTAGGCAGAGTATCACAACATCATTTACTCCAAGGAGGGTTACATACCATCATGCTTCAAGTTATTAGCAGAGTTTCAAGCATAGTGACTTCCAGTTGTTCCAAGTTAGTGACAGTGACAGTAAACATTGTCTTCCTATAGTGGACATGGTCCATAGTGTACTAAGCTCATCAGTTTTCGTCCGAGTGTGTAGCCGTGTTCGGTTTCCGTATTTCGTGCTCTGAGATCCAAGGCTAAACAAGCTACAGCACTTTTGGACTTTTTATTTAGTCGACCTCCAAGCTTCGGAGTCATTAGGAGCTGGTTCTTCAGTAAGGAACAAGTCGTCCGTGGACACGGCCCAACTATTGAAATTGGAGTTTTGCCCGCTGGGAATTATTCGCCAGGACCTTGCAAGTTCGGCAGCTTAATTGTAATCATGTGCAGCACGCGTCGCGGCACACACCAGTAAGTTTAGTAGTTCATTAATTACCAACTTTATTATAGATTGATCATTGATTATGGATTACCTAATCGATGTTTGAATGAGATTGATTTTAAAACACACAATAACAATAAAATTACTTTGTTCTAAAATTTGTAATTAAGTTCACAGTGTATTTAGTATTAAGGAGTTGAATCCGTAGTTTTGAGTGGTTTTGGCCTTGGTCAAGGTGACAGCACAGCTTTATATGCAATTGGTTGGTATAAACGGTTTATAATAGCTAATGCATGTGATGTTACTTTGTGTTGAAGGTTAGTTCACTTCCACTCCAAATACCAAAAGTCAGAAAAAAAATGTCAAGAAGGCTTTGCAAAGTTTTCCACATGGCAAAAAGTCCACATTTTGTGACAATGGTCCAATTTATGAATTCGCCCATTCACACAAGGAAACGGGGCCATCAACAAAGGCAGTTCGACGCATAGGCAGGCTGCAGAGGCCTGGAAAGGCCTTTATTTTACATTCCACTATGCACCGTCAACATGGATTTTGTAATATAATTAGATTTGCATAGTGATCTAAAAACCACTCGTATCTGCTGACTTTACAAAAAATTTTGTACAAAAATGTACGGCAGAGTTAGTAAGAACCATTCTTGCTTGATCATACTTTCAAAGCAAGAAACTAAATGTCAAAATTTGATCCAAATCGGAGGTTATGTTGAGTAAAAAAGAGAGTGAAAGATTACGCTCTTCAAAAAACTTTGAAATGTTTCCCTAGCGAAGTGTCTCAATGGCGGAGACCTCTATCACTTGAATAGTACCGATATTGGCTCTTCAAACTATTAACAAACACATTAACATTGAACTCGGGGTAATACAGGCAGGGAAAACTAGCATTTTATAATCAAGTCCAACTAAAATGGACGCCTACAATATTTACTATTGTACACGGGGTAATAATGAATGCACGAGAAAATGGGACGACGCTCTGTAACAGGTCGGTCGATCTGACTATTTACGGGGCGATCTGGCTGCAAATCAACACAGAGAAATGGGACGCGCTGTTAACAGGTCGGTCGATATTACTATTTACGGGGCGACTTTGGCTGCAAATCAACAGCTTTGGTGTGAATGGGAGTTATGCACCGTGCAAAGCCCAGGACAATGGAGTTCAATTTGTAACAATACAGCGTGGTTACGATGCGTTGATTTCCAGCTATATGTTGGAGCGAAAATTGTTTATATTCCATTTCACCTACTTTTTTTATCAGAAATTTGCTTTTATACTACAACTGGCTTTCAACTTTATCTCATTTTTAGACCTCTTTATAACTATTAAAGTTAGTAAATACAGTCAGGAACTAGCAAATTAGGAACATCACTTTGCGCGAAAATTCCAAAATGCGTGGAACTCGTGCTCGCTTGTATTTGCAGCGATAAATACCTATCGTGATTTAGAAACTAGGGGCAAAGATAGGCTGTGTCTCAGACGTCATGCATCACTGATCAATATCGTATTGAACGAGCTTGTGCACGTAAAGTTGCCTTGTGCAGATCATTAACGAAGTGGTTGCGGTATGCCTGTAAATGATAAAAACCATGGTGTTCTTGGGGATTCTCGGGGGGCGCGCTCACAGGGATCAAGGCCAAAACATGCAAATCAGCCTCTTTTGGCTATTAGAGCCCTTCCGCTCCCTGGGCCTCCCCCCAAAGGGCCCTTCAAGAACCAGGTCTATATACGCAGGTGACAACACAAACTCATACACTCTTGAAAGTAGGTCCCCTCAGCCACCACAGCCATACACACCGCCATCCTTACTTACTTGATGCTCTTCTCCAGCATATGCAATCCTTCCTCATCTTCATGTGATGTTTCTAGGTCTCCCCATTCCGTGGATGTGTCCAGTGGGTCGTCTTTCCCCAGGTGAGCTGCACCCAGAAGTTGAAAGGGGTGTGGATAGCCGTCACCTCTACCGCTATCCAGTCATCGGTTCTGGCAGATATTGGGCTGTGATTGGTTGGAGCAAAGAACACCGGGACACGATCCCTCAAGTTTCACCTGTGTGTGTAAAGACAAAGCATTGGCATATATTTGGCAAATGGCATTTAAAAAAAATCCTTAATTTTTCTTTTTTGGTTTTTTCTTAATTTTTCTGATGGGCTAGCCAGATTATCATTTTCATCACATTTTCCCCAAAAAAATTGTGAAGCTATCTAAAAGGTATACTATTTGGCTGAGAACAACACACAAAATGCCTATACTTATATTTACCTCTTCCCCAAACTTGTAATATTTAAATTTAAGTTGCAATCATTTGGGGGTGAAAACTGGATGCATGTTGGCCCAACGGATAGAGCGCAGACTGTGATTATAAGAACATTGTAACCTCGTGATTGAGCCCCGCTGCTGTCAACATGTTGTTGTCCCTGGGCAAGAAACACTTACGCCATGTCTTGTCGACCCAAGCGAAATATGAGGAGCTGTTATGGGGGATAAATCCAATCTAAGTGTTGAAGCATGTGCGCTTTGTAAGGGCATGTCTTAGAGCAGCCTCCTAGATAAAGCGACTATTGTGACGATTTCTTAATGGCAGCGTAATAATATAATTGTACAGAGCTGTGATACCACCTTGTCCCGGTGGTGTCACTCATATTTGCCCATGTGTACGCATGCTCGTTCTAAATTTCCAGGAAAAGGGTTCTTTCCCTCACACTCTGTTTCGCGAACATTTGATGTCCGCGAAATCAAAATATGGTGGGTTTTTCAGAGGACAGTGTCTTCGAAATGAAAAACTAGGTCATATTTCAATAACCTACTACCAACTTTATTGGGAGCCTTGAATTTGTAGGGAAAGGGGGTTTGTGGTGGGTGTGGGGGGTCGGGCCTGTTTTTAGGAGCCTCCAATTTGTAGAGACTAGCCAGGGGCGTGCGATGTCCCTTGTTTACGTTTTGTCTTTTAACCATACGGCGGTTGCGGAAAATACTGGTGCCGATGCTATGTGTGGGACTGATACTGTGGACTGATAACGTTGGTCTCTCACGCGTGCCAATTTAGACATTATACCTGGACCGTATTCTTTCGCAGGCTGTGACACAGTCTGACGTGGGAAAATCGGCGCAAATACTTTCCGCACCCCTGTATTTTGCACTCAAAAAGCGACACACAGGGATCCACTTCGCAAAAATGGGGAAATTATGGCAATGATGTCGACCGCGAGCTTGAAAACAATGCCCGATGGGAATTGCACAGAATTTCTTCCGGAAGACGAAACGTTCAAGTGTGGCTAGAATGCATATATGGATCACACACTTAAACCGGGGCCTTAAACCCAAAGGGGAGTGTTTTTGTGTGTGATTTTCAATCCCAATCGAATCACACTCTAGGTATGCATGAGGGCGGAGCGCCAAATTCGGCAGTTTTCCCGCCTTGGATTTCCTGATAATCTCACAGTCTTCTCAATGGGACTGTGGGCTCCGTTGACGTTGACGGTATAAATACTTTCTGCTCAGTAGGTCCCTATTTATAAAAATTATTTCAAATGAACCTAAATCTCAAATTGTTCTAAAATTAGGTTTTAAATCATCGATTTCCAACAAAATCAGAAATCGGATAGTTTCAATGCGGGAAATCAGCTCAGTCATTGTCACCATTAAAGTTGTTGCATCTAAATGATGTCCTTGTTTTGACAAAATAGGGTTGTTTTAGCAACTGTCCTTGAATTGGTAAAAAAAGGGGTATTTTTAAAGCAAAATTGTCCTTGTTTTTCCGCCAACAAATAGGGGTAAATTTTCAAAAATTGTCCTTGAAAGGCGCGAATAGGGGTCTTTTGAATTTTCAGAAAGAGCATGCGTACGCCTTGTATACAAGGGTTGCCCCACCGGGACCATTGGAAAGGCATTTATTATTATTATGCCAAGCAGTAATTCATGCCGACAATGTGCTTCTTGACAGGCATTAGGAAGTAGGGTCCAAACACAAGGACTGTAAAATGATGCATGCTTTGTCCCCAGCTGATTTGCTGGTGATGGGAGTATCTATCCTGCAGCCTATCAATGGCATTTTGCATGTTGGAGCCTTTATTGATCTCAACATTGATCATGATAGTGACAATTTTTAAAAATAATTCCATGTCTGGGTAAACAATGCAGTTTTGGAAAGATAGGGATGATATGTTCACAATTGCTAAAAGAAATCACAATTTTGTTTAAGATAAACATTTACCTCATTTGGTCCCTCATGACTCTTACCACAAATACGTTACAAAACTTGACCGCACCATACGCCCTAAGGATATTCTTTTGCCAAGTCATTAATCCTGTGGGTACTACCTGCCGACCACACAAAAAGCACTAGTTTGAATGGTTACTTTAAAGGTGATATCATGTAATTAGCATCATGATCTGGCCCCAATTGCCTTCTCCTTTGCTCACCCTAATCTAGGATTATTGACACCAAGTTTCATTAGGATTGGAGTTAGACCTTTCAATGACCTCTACACAGGGATGGCGGGCTGCCGCACAGTTGAATGGTCGCCGAGTGAAACATTAGAAGTTGCTTTCGCCTTGGCAATAGGCGGGAAACAATGCATACACCTGCTGGTGCACATATTTCCCACCCAGATGTTGTATTGTTATACAAATACTTAACTTGACGTGGTAGGCGGTTTTCCCGTCATATTGCCAGGCAAAACTTTTGTTTGTTTCACTCGGCGACTCAGGCCCACTAGCTTAAGGCTAGCTTAATATTCCAACTCAAATTTTTCCATGGGCATTTAACCATGTCCCACGTCATCTTGTGCCCACACACACTGACACCTTGCATCAATCTCCCCAAGGATTAGTGTCAGGGTCCATGGGGTCAATCTCCACTCTTACGGGCTGAGGTTTCACACCAAAATAAAAATCCCACATGGTCCCCACGGTAACACTTCTGACCCCTCACTTAGAACTTGCAAACTTTCTGTCCAGGTTGTGAGCTGGAGAAATTTTAAAAGCATAAGTATGTTTCCTATTTTTTTTTTATTTCATGTCATAGCTATTTGATCCTGTTAACTCCATAGTGTTGAATTATTTAGGGATCATTCAGCAAGATATGTGAAGTAATCATTACATACCAGTTTAATTGCTGGTACCAATGCCACCATACAATCAAGATGTTAAAGGTGCATTTTTGTGATCCAAGCATTTCATTTTTGTTTATGGTCACTAGATTCCTCAAAAAAGGGGGTCATTTCCAAAATTTTCAGTTGATTCTGAGTGTGCATATGAATGAACAAACTTTATACCAAGTGTCCCATGCCCCCACTGTGGTTGTATTTATCTCGCTTTTGGACAGAAACTACAAAATTACAATTTTTTTCTAGAGTATTTTAATTGGCACATCAGATTAGGCACATACACTATATACTTTAAATATACCTATGGTTCATATGATCAAAATCTCAACTTTTGTAATGAAAGTTTGGAGGATGAGCTCATGGACCACGAAACCCCCGCTTTGACATGGCTCAAGTTGTTACTTCAGGCACCTTGCTATACATATTGATGTCTAAAACAGCCCCCATTTTATGCGCAAACAAAAAGGACAAACCTTTGCTTCTCCTCAGCATCTCTAACACCTGCCATTTACCATGCTACTACAGTATCACTGCGCAAGTGACATCCTCATCACCACCGTCAAGCTATGCGCTCTGAGAGTAGTCCGATGTCTTTGGATCGCCAACTATCCTCGCAGATCCTGGGGTTGATTCATCACTGCCCCGCTACCTCATACCCAAATTTTCATCTCCACGCTGCCATGGCCTGTGCAGGTGGCCGGGCCGTTACAGACTCGTGTCCGATTTTTGGTGGCCCTGTTAGAAGGAACGCAATTTGAGACTGTGATTTATTACGTGTGATGTCTTTTAGCTGGGACGATGTCGCTACCATAGCCTGTGTCTTCTTGGAGCAGATTCCAGGCTTGCATGGCAATTGTGAGGTCTCGCTCTCCAGCTGATTGCGGGAGACTAGGAGGAAAGCTTGTAGCTGAAGAGAGCAGGGGTAGAGAAAACAAGGTGTGACTTCACACAGAATCGTGGGACGAGAGGGAACACGTATTGTGTAAATGAAAAAGGCAGAATGATAAACAAAAGTAAGATGAGGTGACATCAAAACAGGCATCAAATAAATTGATAAACATGGATTCAATTTGTTAATGACTTACTAGAAAAAAAGAGCAACAAAGTTCTCAACAGATGAGGGTGGGAGGGTGATCTGATGACAACCTGGTCCCCCCCCCAATTTCCTTTAAATCACAATTTAAATTTTGTATCAGCAAGAAAGTTCAGAAAATACAGATTACAGTATAGAATTACAAATAGATCAAAAAGAGCACCTTTGTCTTTAAGACACAGATGTCAAGCCAACACTTGTCGGTTATGTTAGCACATCCATGCCAGTACAAAAAATACCAAATACAAATTAGATTTTATTTTAATGTTTCGGGCCAGCAAATCAGGCTTATCCACTTAATTAACACACATTGTCCTATTGGCAACTTTATTACATTTTTGTTTCTCCATCCAAATGGCTTGGACCGATTTACTCAAATTGTTGGTGATATGCTTCCATGTGGGGGAGAAAACATAAAAAATCAGATCATGATTGGGTTACCACCCACTTTTAAGTATATTATTAAAAGAAATCTAACAAATTCTGAAACAGAGAACGAAATATAAATATTTTCAAAATATCAAGATCATTCAGATTAGGGCTTGATGACTTTTTCAGCATTAATATCATTTGATCACAAAAGGCAATCATTCGGGGACGGAACCACTTACTGAAGATGGCCAGCAACAGGAATAAGCTATTTATATCATCACTAAAGTATCCAAGCAAGAGAATGATCAAGCCATGTAACCTATGATTCAATACAGGTTTTGGGGTTCATATTGTGTCCACTGAGGAAACATTCCGCTGGGTAATTGGGGGCTGAAAGGGTAAGACTACTTTAGACCTAGGTTTAAACAAGGGTGTCCTACAGAGGGGACCTTTTTTGGGGCCGTTCAACATTACTGTGAAATGTGGGGTTAAGGGATGTAACGGGGGGTGAGAAAATTCCTCATGGAGTGGTGGGCTCAGGGTTTCGCCATTGTTTTTTCTTCCCCAGGTGGAAAAAACCGTGGTTTTTTCCGCGGTTTTTTCCACTTGGCAGAAAGGGGGGGCGGGGTTGGTCTTCCAGTTTCTTCCACTGAAAGTGGAAGAAACTAAAAAAGTCATTGAAACATGTTCTATTTAAAGCAATGACTTACAGTTTTTGGTGTTTATATTAGACATGAATGAAATATAGTGAATAATTCAAAATAACATTCAGGGCCCCCCCTACCTACCCCATGCAATGGCATAATTAAACTCACATTTATTCACAAGCCTAATTAAAAAAAGGACTGGAAGAAACTGATTCTCCCTTTTCACCAGGCAAGGCCAAGCAGAGTCTCCTGAAAGACTTGAACATCTTCAAATCTGTTTATGCCTCCTAACCCAGGTTCTCCCACTTTAGAAGCATTACAACAACAAGAACACTTAATGTTGCTACTTTTATGATTGGGTGTAGGGTTTAAATAAAATTAACAAATTGGCCCATAAGATTTTAACAGCTTGTCAATTGTTTGCATCTACAATTACCACTGTATAGTATAAATGTGCACATGGAAACTAAGAAAAAAGTTACAATTATCATCTGTATAATTTGATAGCAAATTAAAACAAAATTTGTTGAGAAAATTTTTACTAATATTGCAAGGTTAGCTAACATGCTGTAAACTTTCAATTAATTTTTGAAAAAAAAACGCAGTCTTAATTTAAATTTAAAGTAACTAAAGTAACCGGTATGATTTGAAGTGCAAAGCAGATGAATATGGTGAAAGTGTCATGTGTTCATAATACATTCTTTCATTTCTTCCAGTGGGTTCTTGCCAGATTTCTTCCAGTTTTCTTCCGGAAGAACTCGAAGAACACCTTTTTCCAGTTTCTTCCATTCTTCCGGGCGGAAGGGAAATATGTTTCTCCGGATTTTCCGAACCCTGATGGTCCTGGAACACCCATTCATGAGGATTTTCTCACCTGTTAACAGCACACTTTTAGAGTATGTTGGAAGAAAAAAAGTCCCCTCTTGTAGGACTAACCCTGGTTTTTTACAACGCATGTCTAAAGTTAGTGCTCCCTTATCAGAATACCAGCCTACATTTTAAACTGCAGTGGTTTCAAGGGGTGCAGTGGTTTGGGGAGTTAGGTGTTTGTGATACCTCACCATGATGCGGGGTCCATGAAATTAGGGCATTAAAATATGATCATACACAGCAGTGTTTTAAGTTTTGATTTATTATGATAAAACCAAACAAAACCAAAAACGTCGACCAGTTTTGGCAA